>PVLC010001899.1:111234-128768 GCA_004027655.1 Graphiurus murinus | reverse complement strand
AAAGAATGAATTAAAATACTCTGCAAAATTTAAAAAGAGTGATCCATATTTGGCAAAGATACAGGACAAGAGTTTAGTCTCAAAGGAAGTGAACAGAATGAATTTTCTGAAGAACAATTTAACAATATGTATCAAATGGTTTTTTTAAAAAAATTGCATTCAAACCAGCAAATTTACTTTAATGATAAATATAAAATGATCTCCTAGCAAAACATTGTAAACAATGTATTTCTATGGTGAATTTACACAATCTCTTATAGCCATTAACCTTCACATTGTAAAAGAATAGTAAATAACATGGGAAAATGTTTATGGTAAACTGTTAAGTGCAAAATTTTTGTAGGCTGTAAAATAGTACATACATTTGACTCAATAAATTGAGTTATCTTAAAACTACACACATACCTAGAGAAAATCCTGTAAGGGTATTCTCTATGAGGTTAATAGATGTTATTTTCAACTGATCATTTTTTAAAAGTTTTTTCTATTCATAAGTATGATACATGTATAGTAAAAAAAAATGAATTTGAATTTTTTAAAGGTCAAATCTGTATCAATTCCTGAGAGTGATTAATAATGAAATAGGAAGTGGCTATAGTGGCGATCTTTGAAATAATAAACTAAATGACAGAAAGGTATCAGGATAAGGCAGAGGGACACGTTAATAACTAATTTTTAAATGGACAGGCATTTAACACACTCTACTGTGAGAAGTTTAAATTTTAAATTTAAAAGAAGTATCAAAAAGGTAAGGGAAGAAGATTAAAGTTCTTTTTTGTTTACATTTGTTGTAAATTTCAACTGGAGAGGTATAGACAAGTAAATCAAATTCTCCAGGATGATCGAAAAGGTTATTATAGTAAAAATCCTAATACAGAGCCGGGCATGGTGGCTCATGCTTGTAATCCCAGCATTTGGGAGGCTGAGATCGGAGGATCCGGGTTCTCAGCCAGCCTCAGCTACCTAGTGAGGCACTCCACAACTTAGTGAGATCCTGTTTCAAAATAAAGAATAAAAAATAGGGCTGGGGGTATAGCTCGGAGGCAGAATGTCGCTGAGTTCAATCCCCAGTACCACACACACACACAAAAAAAATCCTAATACAACTCTGAAAACAACATGTTAGACAAATCTTTCTGTGTTTTTATTTTGTGTACCACCCCAATAGATTCAAAAAAAGTTCTCAGAAATTTAGACTGGTGTTCAAAAAGAAATGTTAGCATATTAATATGTAACACATGCAATTTCATCTATAAAATTCTGCTCATGTAGTATGGGTCAAATCTACTAAGTGAATAACTAATATATTAAAATCTAGAAAATCCCATAAAACTATACCCTGTAGTTAGTTAATAATCAGTAAAACCAGATTTCTTTAGCATCTTTCTTCACTTCCTAGTTTTAAAATTTCAGTTGTCTCCTTCCTAAATCAGGCAAGAGCAAAGAAAATGGCCAGGCTACCTGGTTTCCGTACTTTCTTTGGCTCTTCATAGTCCTTGTTTTCTGGATCTGGAGATTCTAGAAAGCTGAATTCTTCTGTCATACTTTCCCCCTCCTGGCTCTTGAGGCTGTCTTCCTCTTCTTGATTAGGAGATTCCAATTCTGAATCTTCTGAATCAAGAAATATCTGACCAGCAACAACTCTGCCTGCAGTGGTATGGTCCTTCACTGACTCATCTGACGGCAAAGAATTCTGAAAACATAAAGTGCTTTCGGTTATCAACAGTACCAAGACTCCCTCCAACCCTCCACTACTTTCACAACCTGGGCTCTATCTTCTCCAGCTCCTTGAAGTACCACACTTGCTCAGGTGTAAAGGCTCTGGTTTGTGCTCATGACATGCCTTTGGGATTCTTCTTTTCTTTGAATTTCAGCTTGGATGTTACCTTGCCCAGGAAGCCTTCCTCAGTCCCCAAAGTCCTGGTAGGGTTTTCCCTCTCTGTGCTACCATCATGACCTATACTTTCTCTGTGATTACTCTGCATTATACTTTCCTTTTTTTTTTTTTTTTTTTTTAAATCTCTATTCCAATATAGAGATTAGAGCTCATAACTAATTGTCCTCCTTGGATAGTTAAGAATCAGCCTTATTCATTTAGTTAGCTAAGAAGTACATTAACTCCTTGGTTTCTTTCTTTTTTGAAAATTTACATTTAGTGGAAGCAATGACAAAAGTTAAATCCTCAAAATTAAAAGAAACTAAAAGAATAGAATAAAGTAAATCTCTCATTAGGCAATAAAAATGTTAATGTCTTAAGGCTTTTATACAAGCACTGCATATTCAATTTGAAATTAAATCTAGTAGCTGATATTCTTTTTTTTTTTTTTTTTTTTTTTGCAGTACTGGGGATGGAACCTAGGGGCATTCTACCTCTGAGCTACAGCCCCAGCCCTATTTTTTATTCTTTATTTTGAAACAGGGCCTCACTAAGTTGCGGAGGGCCTCACTAAGCAGTTGAGTCTGGCCGCGAACCTGGATCCTCCAGTCTCAGCCTCCCAAATGCTGGGATTACAAGCGTGTGCCACCACACGCGGCAGCTGATATTCTTAATGGAAATATTTACTATTCTCTCTTGTTGGTCAGTGGGTTTTTTGTTTTTTCCCCTAGAAGAGCTATAACTGATAACCACTTATCTTTTCCTATTTTATTGGTGCACTGTAATCATACATCTTTGTTAGGTACAAGCTGGCAGAGGCATACATGCACACATTTCTTATTTAACCCTTCCCCAATTCCTGCCCTGTGGGAAGTGAAGAAAACTTTTGCTAAATTCAAAAGACTCAAAAAGCTAAGATGACTGCTTACTGTCAAGGCTGTTTGAGCAATTAAAACTCAGCCAGTGCCTGTTGCGCATAATACGACCCTGAGGGTAATAAATTTGTAACTTCCCAGGAATCCAAATGTTTGAAGGTTTATGACCTGTGTTGTTTGTCTTCCCCTGTCAAGGGGTCTAAGATAAGGTGTAAGTAACAAATGTTTCTTCTAAGCTTGATTAATGTGGCGCCACCTGGATTTTAGGGTCTGTGAGATAATGAATATTGTGCATGTATTCAAGGTCTGGCTTCAGCCTATATATTCCAAAAAGCTGTTTAATAAAGTTGAACATTGTTCCCCTCGCGAGGTCTGTGTCTATGTCTGTGTGTCTGTCTTTTGTGTTTCAGCTTCCAGTGCGGACTACAGAATAGGGAAACTGAGGCAGCAGCTAGCCTGCTGCACTGCCCCACTCCTTCCTTCTCAAGTTCAGTTTAGTGATTGACTTTGATATGTTTGTGAAAGTATATCATGGGCATTAGGGTGTTTCCCTCCCCCCTCCCCATCACCTTCAGTTAAGTCATCATCTTTGCACATCTGAAGTTTCTCCTTCTTTGTCTAGAGTCCCTCTCATGTCCCACTTTCTCCCTAGCTTCTGCATATTAGGGAGAGCATCCAATTTTTTACTTTTTGTGTCTTTTTCTTTTTTAATTAAATTCTGTTTCTCAAAAGGTGTAGATTTTGTATCCTTTCTAAGATTCATAACTCCCTGCTTTTAAACTGGGCAACAAATACTGGCCAGAGCAAATTTGGGTACATACCTTGGAATCTAAGGATTCTTCCTGGCTGCCTTCTTCATCTGCAAAAAAAAAAAAAAAAAAAAAAAAAAAAAATTAAGACAGTTTAATAATATTTTTATTGGAAAATTATTTTAAAAAAGCATTTGATAAGTATAACAATAATCAGACACTGGATAACTAAACCTACAACTATTTAAAAATTGGTGTATTCAGTAACTATTCATAAAAGATTAAGTAGAAGGGAAAAAATAGGTTAAAGCTGTAGTTTTTCTTTTTTCAGGTAGAAAAGCCAACAGTGCCCTGGCCAAAACAAACAAACAAACAAATAAACAACCAAACACCTCTTTGATTCCATTTAATTCTGTATATTTTAGTCTATTACCGAAAATAAGTAACTAAGGTCAAATATAAATCTCTAGTTTCAAGCTGGGCATGGTGGCACACACTTGTAATCCCAGTACTTGGGAGGCTGAGATAGGAGGATCACAGTCAAGGCCAGCCTCAGCTACTTAATGAGATCCTGTTTCAAAATAAGAAATAAAAAATAGGACTGGGGGTATAGCAGCTCAGAGGTAGAAAGACCCTGGGCTCAATTCCCAGTTTTAAACACACACACACACACACACACACACACACACACACACACACACAGACATGTTGTTTCATATTCCAGGTTTCTACCTATTCTGTTCCTCTGTTCAGGATTTGGAGTTATATAGCTTATTTTAGTGCTAATTAGCATTTTATTGTTCACTAATACTACTAAGGATGAGAAATAATTTGCCAATAGAATTGCCAGACAAATATATTTAGGATTTGTGTTCTACTTTACTAAAGAGATAACCAGGTAAAAAGTAGCATACCATACTGTATCTATCCACATAAGAGCTATTTATTAAGAAATCAATAGCTTTTATTAAATAATGAATCCAGTCACCAATTATAACTTTCTTCCAAATTTATAAAGGTTGCTTTGATTTTGTTAGATTACATAAACTGCCTTCTATTATTCTGTGTTTTCCCACTATTATTGGTATTCTGGCTTTTTAAAAAATTCTTTTTCTTGATCTTATACAAACATGCAATAACTAAATGTCCCAGAACAAATGTTTGATCTTTGTATTCACTGCCAGTTAAAAAAAAAACAACCTGTCAGATAATCCTGAATTTCCTTCTTGCTCTTAAAATTATTTGATCTTATACAGGAGCAAGTTTCAGTATTTCCTGCTCCATAAGCTGTATGCAAAATGAACCAGTAGATAAAATGCTGTAAGATCATTTGATTTTTACTGGTAAATTTGGCATTATCTTTACCTCACATGGTTATATCCTATTATTTGTATCTGCAACAAAACATGTTTTGGAGTTTATTATCAAAGTATTAACTTTTAGAAGTATAATCAACTCATGCACAAAACATACAACTCTATTTCATAATAGTTGTTTAAGTATCTGAGAAAACCAGTCTACCTGTGAAGTTTTGCCATATATGAAAGTGCTATTAATCTGAAGAAAATTTAAATTATAGCTACCAGCCACATTTGCTTATTTTACATCACTTCATAGTATGTTTAACTTTTGGTAGAAGAAGGGTCTTGGCAGGAACTGGTCCCACAGTATCTGTAACATTTAGGTAGTAACGTCCATGAGTAACAATCATCCTTCCTGCTAACTTCTTCCCAAGTATTATCCAAAGCCCAAGGTCTAACAAATGGCTCAAATTCCATTCTCAGCAAATCTTGGCATAGTGGGAAAAATTTGTCTCTATTATGCATCAAAGCTGTATATACTAAAGTAGTTAATCATAAATATAAACTAGTTAATATATCAAGAGTAAACATTAAGTGTGCAAATGTATCTGATATGGAAACACTGAAACTTAACTTGGATTAGCTGGAACTCTAAGTTACTAATTACTAAACCTAGTGCCTCAGGCAAGTGATACAGATACCTATAAATAAATGTAAAGGCATATATGTTTGAAACACTATAAGCCACTTGGCATTAGAAGAACAAACTGTGTTTTTGAACTCCAAGAGGCATAACTTGAAGCATCAGGGTTATTTCACATACATTGCATCATGCGTTTCTTTCTCTTCTTCCCTCTCTCTTCACAAACTAGAAATACATACTAAGATTACTGGTAAATAAGAGAATTCTTTCTCAGTTACTAAACTGGGAAACCTACATCAGATGGTTGTCTAAAAGCAAAACTATTTTCTCTTTCAAACTGATATAAACATTCATATAACACTTTTTAAAAAGTTACTTATTAACCTAAGCACTTCTGATAATGTAGTATTAGGTAAAGATTAAAGACACTGATGTTATGCATAAATAAAAAGAAAACAGTAATGCTTTGATCAGAACACAGACATCAAGCAACAAAAATGCAAAAGGATTCAGCAGTTATAGATTTCTCACTTATCAATGCCTCATTAAAAATATAATTGCTCACAATACTCTATTAGCTATACACCTTCTTTTGAAAAAGATCCATTTTCATTCTTATTATATCAGCTAACAAAGCTGCAAAGTACCAGGGATATTTTTTTCAAGGAAAACTGATGATGACAAATTCATTTTACCACCTGTCATGTAAATTGAAGAAATTGATACATCTTCAAACACAGAAAGTCTGAAGAGTCTGATGAAAAGACTTCAGACATTCTGTTTTGTTTTGCGACTCTACTTAGTACTTGTACAGATCCTAGGATATTCTTTATTCTAAATTATCCCAAAGCTGAGGCCTGGAAAGCTAAGTTTCAGACCAGGCTTCATCACATTTTAATGTGAAAACATAGTTCAGTGTTGAAAGTTTGCACAGCCTCCATTTTCTCAATCTGTCAAAAGGGGATAATACCATCTGTCCTGCTGATTCACAATGATGTTGTAAGGAACAACTAAAGCAGTGAAATTAAACATCTCCTGCAATCTAAAAACTACTCTATGAATATATGGTATTAATATAACTATCACATACCTGGCAGTAGATCTAATTACAAAGACTATGACTGGTTTTTTTTCACAAAGGAATAAAAAAAGGTAAACCATTTGTTTCTTTCTGCCAAAAATAAAGAAGGTGTGTGTGTGTGTGTGTGTGTGTGTGTGTGTGTGTGTGCATGTACGCGCGCGCATACACACATGCACTGGGAACTGAATCCAGGGCCTCCTGCACACACCTGCTGTGCCACTGAGCTCTATACCTCTAGCCCCAAGAAAACATGTATTTCTAAGTGAGAAAAATTATTAACTTTTCACTATTATCTGGAGAAAACAAAGGAAAAATCTTTTTAATCTTCTTTAAATTTACTTATTCATAGGGAAAAAGAAACATTTCTAATATAAGTATCACATTTTTACTTGTCTCAAAACCAAGATCTTTGTTGGCTAACCATAGTCTACCTGGTCACAAATGCAACCTCCCCTGGGTAACCATTAACAGTTAAACACAAAGTTACTTCCCCAAGCTTAGATTTTTATATAGAAGCAAAACTTTAAATCTAAACTTTTAAAATTTATCCTACACAAATTGGGGGAGGGTTAAATGAGATCTGTGTGCATGGCATGTATGCCTCTACCAGCTTGTACCTCACAAAGATGTATGATTATAATGCACCAATAAAAATAAGTAAAATAAATAAAAATAAAATTTATCCTAAACCCAAGCATTTAATTTATAAAACTTTATATCACATATCTTTTATATTTGAATTTCATGTGGTACAGCACAGTTGTCTCTCATTATATGTGGAAGGCTGGTTCCAGTATTCTCCACCTTCCAACCTCAAGATACCAAAATCTGAGGCTGCTAAAGTCCCTTATATAAAATGGTGTAGTACTTGTAGACAACTTTGCCCTTGCTGCTGCTGTTTTTTTTTTTTTTTTTTCTTTTGTACTAGGGTTTGAACCCAGGGACATTCTAGCTGCAAGTTATACTTCCAGCAATTTTTTGTTTTGAAACAAGGTCTCTCTAGGTTGCTGAGAGTCTTGCTAATTTCCTAAGACTGGTCTTGAACCTGCAATCCTTCTGTCTCAGCCTCCCAAGTACTGAGTTTACAGGTGTGCACCACCACACCTAGCCCTTCTTACTTATGATAACTAATAAAATATAAACGCTATGAAGTAGATGTGATATTTAGGATACAATGACAAGGAAAAAAAATCTGTACATGTTCAGCACAAACACAATTTTTCCCTGAATTATTTTCCATCTTCAGTTGGTTGAATCCATTAACGTGGAACTCTCTATCTGCCTTTTTGTTGTCTTTACCAGGGGAATGTTTTGGCACAGCTTTGACTGATAAGATATCAGAGCAGACACTTCTTGAACCTCTGCTACTATTACACATATCCAAAATTTAATACTGCAGTATTAATAGTGTTTTAGTATAACATCCTGAGAGTCCCAGCTGTTGATCTTCATGTATTATCTCCACTGACACGGAGCTCTAAGTAAGTGTAGTATAGTCAAAGGAAGATGTAGGAAAATGTGCACACTTTCTTTAAACTCGGCAAACTGAACTCAGAAGGATATATATCATGTTCTGTAATTATTGTAGCTCTCAAAGTTTAGGGTGAAGAATCACCTAGTTTGTTTGTGTACAGATAGATACGTAAGGCTATCCCAGACCTAAAACTGAATTTTTAACAAACCCCTAAGAAGAATTCTGTAGCAGACTGTCCATGGTCCATCAAGTACTTTGCCCACTAAACTACTTCATTTCATACTTCTTCTGAACAAACAACTGCTAGAAATGCTTCAAAAGCTGTCTCCTACATAGTCTTTAAAGATTTGGTAGTGAGTACAAACATCACTATAACTGGAGTGGAATGGACCTCAAAGCATGATGGCAGTAAAGTAATTCGCATATGATTGTTGCTTTAGTGTTTCAAACCACATCATGGACAGACTTTTGGGTTAGGTCTCTTATTTTAGAAGCAGGATGACTTTATGGCATTGATTTACAACTAGGACAGATAGTTTGGGGATTTAAATAACCACCTGGGAAATTTTCTGTTAAAAAGAAAGTTGACATTTATACTCTGCCTTGTTCCAAAAAAGTTTAAAGCCATAGAAGAGCTGTCTTGTTGTCTTCCACTGATTAAAATCCCAAAGTTTTACTGTAGTGTTTCTTTATCAACATTCACAACTGCTAAATATGTTTTTTTAAATCATCACACCCAAAATATGTTTTCTGACGTAGGAAGATTGAAACATTAGAAAACAATTTTCAAAACCAGAGATATAAACTGGAAACTGGAAAATCAAGTCAAAAGCACACGAATTCCGGTGTCTATATAAAAAGATGAAACTATTTGCTACTCATTTTATGAGGACCAAGTCTTTCTAAAAAACAAAACATACAATCACTGTCAACAAATACAGGGCTACTTAGAAACACTGACAGAGGTCACCACTTTCTTAGGAAGGTTTTAAAAGGGGAGAGGGAGAAACTGGCTACAATTACATCATTAAGTTTTTGTTTTAAGCATACAGACTAGGGACCACCTCAGGTGTTAAGCAAACCCACCAAGCCACTCTCAACATCCTAATCTTGATGGACCCTGCTCTGCCCAAAGTGACAGCTCCCAGGCGCGTCAATTACAAACCCGAAAATCCAGCGTTCCAGACCCAACTACAGCACATAATCTACGTTAGGGTCCAGGAAGCCAAGTCGGGCTCGCGTGTCACGGTGGGTCTAAGACAGCTGTTGGAACTTTTTCCCATGGAGTCAATTCCTCATTCGTTGTAAGTCGCGTGTAAAGTTTGTTACGTGGGAGAGAGATGTGGGCAGTGTGACCGCCCCTACTTTTCCTCCCTTCTCCGGTTCCTTAAACATCCCCTTTGGCCCAGGTCAACCGAAGCCCGAGGAAAAAGCGAGTGACAGGCCAGTGGGAGGTGTGGCCAGCGAGCGCGGGTCCTGAGCCCCGAGCCCCCAGGGCCCAGTCCGCTGACCGCTGACCGAGGCCGGGGGGCGGCGGTCCCGGGCCTTGGGCCCGAGGGGGCGGATACTGACCCGAGGATGCCGAGGTCAAGCCCAGTAGCACCGCACAGAGCAGCAGCGTGAGCCCGACCCGGACCTGCATCCTGCTCTCGCGGCCGCCGCCACCACCTGGAGCTGTCGCCTTCACCTCTGCCACCACCGACTCAGCCGCCGACACCGCCTCACCGCCGCTCTTCCTGCTCCAGTTTCCTTCCTCCGCCCCTTCCCAGGCTTCCCTGACCTAGCGCGCAGCCAATCCCGGGTTGCCTTCTCCGCCTCTTCGCCCAATCACCGTGGCCGCTCCGCCCGCCTCATTGCCCCGCCCCTAGGTCATCCATTGACCAATCACTGCGCGAGGCTCTCACACCAGCTTTCCTGGTTGGACTACGGCCTCACCGACATGGCCCCAGCTAATTGGTGGCCCCTTAATCCGAGCGTGAGTCCAGGGCTGGGAGGGAAAGACTCAGCCAGAACTACGATTCCCACAATGCACTTCACGAGATTCACTAGGCGAATGCTCTTGGGAAGCGTTGTCTTTTGTGGAACAAGCTTTACAAGTGCAGGTGGCTGTGGGAGTTAAGAGAATTCAACACCTGAGCGAGATATAAGCACAAGGCTCAGAATCCACAGGACTGTTTTGTTTCGCTTTTGAGCCAAAATAAATACTAAGGAACACATATGATAAGGTTAAGAACTTGTGATGTGTTAAGCATCTTTTCCTATTTGTTTTATTTAGAAAATATGAATTGGATGTAATGAAGTGAGCACTGAGAAAAATCCAACAGCTAGACTGAAAATTTTCAGCATTTTAAAAATTGAATTTTTTAAAAAAACATTTTAAAACAGCTTATATAAACAGTACCATAATATGCAGAAACCAGAATGCAACTAAGTACTATTTATCCTATCCCTGACAAAAGGAAATAAATGGCATGCCATGTAGATTATCTCAATACTAGTACCAATTTTCTTTCCTTCTCTTCCTCCCTCCCTCCCTTCCTTCCTTCTCCTCTTCTCTTCCTTCTCTCCTCTCCTCTCCTCTCTTCTCTCCTCTCTTCTTTCCTTTTTGGTGCTGGGGATTGAACACAGGGACATTCTACCTCTGGGCTACACCCCCAGCCCTATTTTATTTTGGAACAGAGGGCCTCACTAAGTATCTGAGGCTGACGGGGAACCTGTGATCCTCCAGTCTCAGCCTCCCAAGTACTGGGATTACAAGCTTGCGCCACCATGCCTGGCCATTATTTACCTTTTTAATTTAAGGCCCAACTTTTTTCATTTTTGTATTTACTGAGTATTTCTTATACTAAAGGCCTTGTACTGGGTGCTGTAGAGACCAATTTCTAGCTCTTTTTAACTGATTTACAGATTCCCACATGAGCACAATCTTGTCTCCCCCACTCTCTTCATCCCAGCCCTGGCATCCTCTCAATTTCACTTGCTTTTTTTCTTGGCTGAGATTTCTCCAACCAGTCCTGTCCTCATTAATCTTCACTTCTCCAAGATCCTATCGAATATTTACAAGCTTGCCTTCTAAACATATTATAAACTTGCTGAGGCCTGATATGATCACATGACTCTATATGTGGGTATATAGCACTGGACTTACCATATTAGCACTAGATTATTGCTGATTGATAGATACACCTTACTTGTCTGTTATGAGTTTCAAAAGAGAGACTCGGTGGAAAAGCACTTCCTATATTGTGCACTGCTTTTATAGATATTATTATTTATTAATTACTTTGTGGATGAAAATTAGTTTTATTCTTTTGTTGAAAGAATGTAGAGCTACTCGAGATTTAGCAGTGAGTAACTAATGTGTTTTGAAGATGCTCATAGGGCCTTGACTTCCTGGGGAAATTCCAGGTCTCCTAAGCAGGTTCAAAATATGGCATGGGAAAATCAGATGTCTTTGGTCGTCCTGATAAACTACATAATGTTTAATTAGAAAAAAGGTGAGTTCTCCCTGGCTTTATCCAGTCTACACATACAACCTTCAGATTCCCTTCCAACCTTCTCAGTTAAGGTTATGTACTCACTGTACTTGAACAAAATGTTCATGTTATTATTTATTGACTCAGAGACTTCTTTAGTATTTGCTCAGCTGTCTGTACTTTATTTAGTCTCTCCCTATAAGTGTTCTGGGACATTATCACAGATTTCCAAGTTACAGAAAGTCTGTTTGCTTTGCATTTTGACATAGCATAAGACTTAAGAGAAGGAGGTAATAGGTGCCTTTTAATGCAGATGATATGAATTAAGCAATCAGCAGCTGTTGAGAACCTCCTGAAAGTATTGAAAACATAAACCTTGACGTAGAAGACAAGCTCTTGCCTTTACATAATCTGCTGTCTTTCCTGAAAAATGTCACCCCCATATCTCCATGGCCCTCCGCAACTTAGTGAGACCCTGTTTCAAAATAAAGAATAAAAAATAGGGATGAGGGTATAGCTCGGAGGTAGAATGCCTCTGAGTTCAATCCCCAGTACCACACACACAAAAAAAAGAATATGAAGGGCTTGTGTGTGTTTCCCTATTGACTTCTTAAAAGTGCATAAGCTAGTTATTTTGTAGACTGCACCCTAATTTCAGTGTGTGTCATGGTTAGATTTTCAGCATGTGTCATGGTTAGATTTAGGTGACACCCTGTTAATAAAGACACCACAGAAATGGTGCTGAGTTCTCCTTGTGCATCGTATCAGCAGGTAAATGCTGTTAGTGAGTCCCAGCCATAGAGAAGATGACTTTGATCAACTGGTTAAGGAGGTGTTTCTATTGTATTTTATCTTTTGCAACTGCTCTGTATCTTGTAGGGGATACAATAAGACTGTGTAGATGTCTCATGATTCCATAACCATTCATCTCCCTAACTTTTATCATATATAATCATGATTCTTGCCTGATCGGATTGCTTTTGTGTGTGTGCGTGTGGCTGGGGAGGGGGGTTACTGGGGGTTGAACCCAGGGGCATTCTACCTTTGAGCTATACCCCCAGTCCTATTCTTTAGTCTTCATTTTGAAACAAGGTCTCACTAAGTTGCAGAGGGCCTCACAAGTAGCTGAGGCTGGCCAAGAAACTGCGATCCTACTGTTTCAGATTCCCAAGTACTGGGATTACAAGCATGTGCCACCATGTTGGGCTTGAATTGCTTTTGTAAACAGTTGCCAAATGGAGACTTTTTAATTTCATCGTTTTCTATATTTATTGTTAGCTTTCTAGTGTAGGCAGTTTCCTTATTCATTTATTTACTCAATTACATTGGTGTAGAATGTTAGACTATTCGGAATCTAACATTATAATCTTTTATTATTAGGATGGTGGTGATCAGATTATCTCAGATTTGGTTAATGGATGCCCCTCAAATGGACACTTATATCTTTGTGACCTATCCTCCTCATTCTTTGAGCACATCCTGACAATTTCGCACTCTTTACATTTTTTCCTATCTTCATTGACTTAGCCCTAGGATCCGCCATTACTCTAAGACATACTCCTTTTTAGTGAAAAATGGTATTCATATTCCGTATCCCTGCTGCTTCATTTTAGTTCTGCAAGATCTGTGCTTGGTCTTCTGACATCTAGGACTGTAAAATAATACATTTTTGTTGTTTAAAGCCATTACACTTGTGGTTATTTGTGATAGCAGCAATAAGGAGCTAATGTATGCCCCATTTAAAAACTTTTTAAAAAATGCAGTACCTAAATGAGCAGTCTCAAGTACCACCAAATAACTAAGTAAATAAATAAACAAGTCATGTTGTATGATAGCCCTGGGGCCCTCTAGATTGTGTCATTTGAGATCTCAGCCACAGCACCTTGGGGGAGTCACGCAACATTCCTGAACCTAGATTTCTTAATCTTTAAAGTCAGGATCACTTGGCTTTCCTTTCACATCTGCCATGAAAATTAAAAACAACAGACTAAGAAAACACTGACAACAGAAAACCAAAACAGGAAAGCCTTATTTATTTTATTTATTTATTGATTGAACCCAGGGGCATTCTACCTCTGAGCTACACCAGCCCTATTTTTAATTCTTTCGTTATTTTTGCGGTACTAGGGATTGAACTCAGGGGCATTCTACCTCTGAGCTATACTCCCAGCCCTATTTTTTTTTTAATTCTTTATTTTGATTTTTTTTTTTTTTTTTTTTGCGGTACTGGGGATTGAACTCGGGGGCGTTCTACCTCCGAGCTACACCCCCAGCCCTATTTTTTATTCTTTATTTTGAAACCGGGTCTCACTAAGTTGCAGAGGGCCTCACTAGGTAGCTGAGGCTGGCCACGAACCCGGATCCTCCGGTCTCAGCCTCCTAAATGCTGGGATTACAAGTGTGCGCCACCACGCCCAGCAATTCTTTATCTTTGAAACGGGGTCTTGCTAAATTGCAGAGGGCCTCACTAAGGAGCTGAGGTGTGGTAGGGCAGTGTGAGTTCCACTTCCTGTACGTCAGATAACTAGAGAGTCAAAGATTATACAGAGAACTTATCATGCCATTTTTTTTTTTTTTTTCGGTACTGGGGATTGAACTCAGGGGCATTCTACCTCCATGCTATACCCCCAGCCCTATTTTTTATTCTTTATTTTGAAACAGGGTCTCACTAAGTTGTGGAGTGTCTCACTCGGTAGCTGAGGCTGGCTGCGAACCCAGATCCTCTGGTCTCAGCCTCCCAAATACTGGGATTACGAGCGCATGCCACCACACCTGGCTTCATGCCATTTTTTATTAATTTTTAAATAACTACTTTGAATCATAAGAATCATTAAAATATGCTTCCTTTCACTTTTGAAGGGTGCCTGCCTACCTTTTCTCTCTACTGAATCTGTTCTTATTGTCATTCTGGAAGGTTCACTGGGTCTCCAATCATGATAACTAAGGTTTATTGTGCATTCATGATGTACCTAGCACTGTGCTAAGCACTTTACACATATTGTCGTTTAAGCCTCATATTGATAACATCAAGGGGATACTTTAGTTATTCCTATTTTACAGTTAGAGAAACAAAGACATGGTCAAATGTTAAATAACTTCTCCCTAGTTGTACCTATGGGTGCCAGATTTTTTTTTTCTTTTGTGGTACTGGGGATTGAACACAGGGACATTCTATCTCTGAGCGACAGCTCCAGACTGTTTTATTTTTTTAAATTTTGAAACAGGGTCTCACTAAGTTGTGGAGGGCCTTGTTAAGTTGCTGAAGCTGGCCTCAAACCTGTGATCCTCCTGTCTTAGCCTCCCAAGTACTGGAATTACAGGCATGTGCCACCCAGCCTGGCTACGTGCCCGAACCTTAACCCAGCATCCTAACTTCAGAGGCAAGCACAAAGATGGACAATGAATCCATCCCGCAGCACAGAATCATTTAGAAACACATATATTTCATACACGAATATACATATGCATGTTTATACAAAGATATAAGGATCATCAGACATACCCAAAGGCAAAGCGGGATTCTTGAGAGAGGAGACTCGGGGAGGAAAACCCCCAGACACTGTCATGAAACAGGGGGCATTTTTAGCACTTTAACAGGTAAAGGGCTTAGTTGGCGAATGAGGAAGAGGTTAAGCTGAGTGTTCTGTCCTTGAGGACTGACCGAGGGTAACCCAAACCACATTAGCTAATGGATTCTCCAGAATATTCTGGTGTCCAGTCGTGGGACGTGAGGTACAGGTGTTCCCAGCCGTGTGTGCTGGGTTTCTTTATCAGCTCCTCTGCATGAGGTCATTGGGTCTGCACCATTTCCCTCATCAGAAAGTCTCATTTGTCAATCATATTTTCCCCTTTCCTCAAATGTATCTATTCTGCTCAGATATAATAATATGTGTTTGCTCTATTCTATACCAACCCACATCTTTCCTCTAGCTGGATGACTTGCACTCACTTTCTGGTAATCTTCTTTTACAAAACTCAGTGTTTTTTTTTTTTTTTTTGGTATTGCAGATTGAAACTGGGGGCATTCTACCTCTGAGCTACACCTCAGACCTACTTTATTTTTTATTTTGAAACAGAATTTCTCTAAGTTGTTGAGGGCCTTGCTAAGTTGCTAAGGCTGGCCTCCAACCTGCAACTCTTGTGTCTAAGCTTCCCAAGTACTGGGATTACAGGGGTGCACCACCATGCCCAGTTACAAAACCTAATTTTAAAGTCACTTTTTCTTAGAAGCATACATCGAGTCCAATCCTTCAATCCTTTTTGTTGTTGTTATTTTGTTGTTGTTGTTATTTTTGTTGTTGTTGTTGTTTGTTGTTATTGACTCTCCCCCTTTTCCAAAATGTTATTTTTATCATTTTAATTAGCATGTATTTGGTTATAAATATTTTGCTACACATTTGTATTTCAAAAATATAATTGGGTTGTTGTGAGGTAAGTGCCTTCAACTGCAGAATAAATACTACTAGAAAGAGCATTCTTATTATAAAAAGATGTTGGCAACCCAACTAATGGGCAACTTATACTCATGTCTCTCTCTACAAGAATCCATTATAAGAAGAAAAAGAAAAGGCACAGTATCGGTGTCAGTCTGCATGGAATGAAGTAACAAAACACCATAGATTGTATGGCTTTAACATAAAATTTTATTTTCTCATAGTTCTGGGAGCTGAAAGTTTAAGATCGGTTCTGGAAGCTGAAACCCAGTAAGGTCAGGTTCTGGTGAGCCCTTTCTTCCTGGCCTGCAGACTCAGGCCCTCTTACCCTGTGCGCATAAGCCTTTCCTTTGTGCGCAGGGGTGGTGAGAAAGATCCCTCCTCTCTCTTACTTTTCTTATAAAACCACTAGCCCTATCATATTGGAACCTCATCTTTCTGTCCTCATTTATGGCAGCCCAGGTAGATTGGCTCAGAGAAGTAGATAAAAGGAGCCCCGAGCTGCAGTAGGAAACGGTTGAAATGCAAACAAATGAAGAGGAAGAACACTTTTCATGACCACATCCTCCCTGCCCACCAGGAGCTGTTCTATGCCTCTGTGCACACATAAGTCTGCGTGCTGTTAACAGTCACAAGGAATGTCCTGGACAGAAGGAAAAGGATTGGAGGGTTTGAGAATACAGACATGTGTCTTGCTTTATGCCTGGGACCTTAATCTGACAGACTGTGCTCACACCACCAGGCACAGAGAAGCTGTGGAAATAGCAACATGGTAGATCTAGGTATAGGAGGGTCATCGGGTGTGGCTTGGGGCATGGAGGAAGCCGAATATACTTACATTCTTGGGGAGAGAGGAAGTGGAGCATGAGAACCAGCAGGCTGGTTGTTGGGAACAAGGGAGGTGCTGAAGTCTTACAGAATCTTCTGGGTCACAGGGCCAGCCTGTTAACCAGGTCAACAGGATGAGGTCACCGGCATTGGTGGTGCAGAAAGAGCAGACAGTGCATTACACCAGAAGCAGACTCCAGTGGACCCAGAATTCCCCTGCTGGAGGCCACTGAATGACTGAAACTTCTGGACCCAGATTTATAGCAGCACAACCCACAATAGCCGAATTAGGGAACCAGCCTAGGTGCTTGTCAACAGATGAATGGATGAAGAAAGTCTGGTGTTTATACACAATGGAGTTTTACCCAACTAAAAAGAAGAAGGAAATTATGCCCTTCTCAGGAAAATGCATGGAACTTGAGAGAATTATGTTAAGCAAAATAAACCAGACTCAGAAAGTTAAGGGTCATGTTTTCTTTCATATGTGGAAGCTAGAGAGAAAAAAAAGGGAGGCAAAAGGGGTGTGAGAATCTCATGGAAATAGAAGAGAAGCCGGGCGTGGTGGCGCACGCTTGTAATCCCAGCATTCGGGAGGCTGAGACCGGAGGATCCGGGTTCGCGGCCAGCCTCAGCTACCTAGTGAGGCACTCCGCAACTTAGCGAGACCCGGTTTCGAAATAAAGAATAAAAAATAGGGCTGGGGATGTAGCTCGGAGGTAGAACGCCCCTGAGTTCAATCCCTAGTACCGCAAAAAAAAAAAAAAAAAAAAAAAAAAAAAAAAAAAAAAAAAAAAAAAA
>PVLC010001899.1:0-111134 GCA_004027655.1 Graphiurus murinus | reverse complement strand
GGGAAGAAAATGACCAAATCATGTTACGTGCATGTATGAATACGTCACAACGAATCCCACTATTATATATAATCATAATGCACCAAGACAAATTAATTAAAATCCATTTACACACACACTAAGGGTGTGTGTGTGTAAATGGATCTTGCATGGATCAGATTCCGTTTTAAAGTGGAGATGACAAAACCAAAACCGAAATCCAAACAATGAAAAATATTAATCAGCCAGAGGAAGACAGAGCCTCTAACAGGCTGGACTGTCAGCTATCGGTGAGGCTGCTGGTACCAAGCGCAGAAATGAAAATGGGCTGGATTGTGTTTTGTTTCCCGCTGCAACCGTGGATGCGCTTACCCGGTACTTCCTCAGTTACCCGGGAGCAGGGTTGAGCTTCCAGACCCGCGCGTCCGGCGCGTCTGGATGGCCGCATGGCCCCCTTGTGGCCATCGCGTAGTACTGCAGCCCCTACTCGGTAGGATGGAGGACAAGCCTTCCTCAGCGTCTGTTCGGAGCAGAGGCAGCTCAGAGGGAATGTGGCCCTAGGCTCTGAGAATTATGGCTCTTGGTGACTCACACCGGGCCATTTCTTATAAAGAATGTCCATGATGTCGAGGTGGCGGAGGCAGGAAGTTCCAGAATCACTGCCCTTCTGTGTCCACAACAGTCATCTCCTAGGATGGTCTGTGACTCAGAATGAACCTTCCTCCCAGAGCCAGCCTCTGCCTTCTCTGTGGTGAATTTTCCCAGGGGACCCGATTTTTTTCTTTCTAGGCGGCCTCCTCTGAGGCCCTTTGTCCTTCATACAGGCTCCATTAAATCAAACTGTCTTAAAAAACCTTCAGGTTCCTCTTGGCTAGGACAGTTTCTCAAGTGTTCTTTGCTTGTGATGGCATTGGTAGTTTTCAGGAGTTCTGGGAGGGTATTTTGTACAGTGTCCTTCAGTTGGGATCTGTCTGATGTTTTTCTCATTAGACCGGGGTTATGAGTTTTGTGAGAAGGCCCACAGAGGTGATGTGTCATTTTCATCACATTGTATTAAGGAGGCATACTGTTGACACACTTCCCACCACTGAAGTTCACCTGCACCATCTGCCCTGGGGAGCTTTTGTTAGGTCTCACCAGCAAGGTCCTCTTTTTCTTCCCCTTTCTGCTCTGCACTTTTTGGAATAAAGTCACTATACATTTCCCTCTGCATCACTTTTGAATCTCAATGAGGAGCCTGTGTCTCCAGCTGTGTTGTTTTCCAAACTCATTCCATAATTAATTTATTAGTGGTGGCGGAAGTCTCATTTTCATGAATAAATGTTCTCTGAAGGATATTGCCTTGCAAAGACCATGCACTTGCTTAAAGCTAAACACAAAGCACGGTAGCGAGCAAGGATGCTTTCATTAGTGATGCTGAGGATCAGTGCTCCCCCACCAAGAACACACCTGGCACACACACCTGGCAGGACCCAGCATGAGTACAAATGGAGGCCCATATACCATGCTTCTGACTAATTAAAAGTTATAAATTAAGCAAACTGTTAAATTATGTTCCACCCACCTGCCAACACAAACACACTTCCACCAAAAAAAAAAAAAAAAAAAAAAAAAAAAAAGTGCTCAAAGCTATGAAAATGGGCAAATATCAAAGACAACTTAATGCAATTTTTCCATGTCTAGGTGTTCTGTGGATGACTGGCCATGCTCACTAATTACATATTTATTTCGGATTTTTATATTGCTTGCCTAATGTAGCAATGCTGCTGCTTAATCAAGATTCTCACAAAATGTCTGTCCTATTGACAGTAATGCCAAGTTACATAATCATTCTTGAGTCACTGAAGTTCATATATGTATATATACACATATTTTATATGTTCACACACACATATACATTGGTACTATGGATTTAACCTACAGGCATTCTACCTCTGAGCTAAATCCTCAGCCCTATTTTATTTATTTATTTATTTTTCAAAACAAGGTTTTACTAAGTTGCTGAGGCTGGTCTCAAACCTTCCATCTGCCTGTCTTAGCCTCCTGAGTGCTAAGATTATAGGTTTGCACCACCACACTTAGCTCTCAGATGATTTGTTGAATTCCAATTTAGGGAAACCACTCTGCTGAGGATGTAGCAATTAGAATAAAGTTCTTAAAACAATATTAAATTAAAAAACGAGCCACAGCATTGCTAGTGTGTTCAGAGATATGGGGTTGAATGTGACAAATTGTTATTATAATTACTTGCTTTAAAATATTTTATTGGAATATTTTTTATAAAACCAGACACTTGTATAAGAAAAAATAAATACAAGTGAATTCTACTTGATTCTTAAATGACCCCAAATTTCTAGGCAGATCTTTGTGGACCGAGATGACAGCTTCTCACATGGTTTACTACAGGAAGGATGCCTGTTTCTGCCAAACAGCTAGAGCACATCCTTTGTGTCAGCAAAATCCTGTAATTTCATAAAAAGAACACATCTTGGAACCATGCAGGCAATCGTCAGTCAAAGCGTTAGGTTGGCAAGGAAGGTGTCACCCAAGATGGAGGAGAAACATAGGAGTTGATTGAGTGATTTAAAAGATCCTTAGAGAAAAGTTCAGAGATTAGTCCAGCCAGATCATTACCATAAATTGTTTATTCATGAAACATATTAATACATATTTGATCATCTGCTATATATATATATATATATATATATATATATATGCATATATATATATGTTGTTTTTTTTTGACCAGGCATGGTGACACAGGCTTGTAATCTCAGCAGTTCAGGAGGCTAAAACAGGAGGATTGCAAGTTCAAGGTCAGCCTGGGCAACTTAGTGAGACCTTGTCTTAAAATAAAAAGTAAAAAGTACTAGAGATGTGGCTTAGTGGTAGAATACTCCTGAGTTCCAGCCCCAATACCTCAAAACAACAATAGCATAAAACTATTTTCCTATCATGATTATAATTGTCTCTTAAAAGAATCAAGGTCCATTCACTCTGAAACATCAAAATTTCCAGTGCTGGACTTTATTATTTTTTTACAGACGCTGCATATGGCACCCAGTATGCCTTGAGTATGATGGACAAGCACTCTACCACTGAGCTACATCTCCAGCTCTAATGCTGAACTTTGAAATAGCAGTTTGAAGCCAGGAGTGGTGGGAATACACCTACAATCCCAGTACTTGGGAGGCTGAGACAGGAGAATCACAGGTTTAAGGTCAGGTTGGGCAACTAAGCAAAAAATAAACTAATATACTAAAAAGGTAAACTAGGGTTGGGTGTATAAATCAGAGGTAGAACTTCCCCTTCCCAGTTCAACCTCCAGTACTACAAAAAAAAAAAAATAGTTTGTTACTCAAATTGTTAAAATCTCTTTTTAATTAAGACTATACCTTGATCTATGACTTTTCAGAGCATAGCCTTTCTGAAATTTGTTTCAGAATTATTTAAACATGAATCATCTTTCATAGTCATAAAATCTTTTTCATTTCCTTTTTGTGAAATCTGTATATTTTATTAGAATATCACCTTTGTAGTATATTGTATAGTAGTTTCTTTCAATTTAGAAAACATTCTCTAAGCCAGGCATGGTGGCACATGCTTGTAATCCCAGTACTTGGGAGGCTGAGACAGGAGGATCCGAGTTTGCAGCCAGTCTCAGCTACTTAGTGAGGCCCTCCGCAACTTAGTGAGACCCTGTTTCAAAATAAAGAATAAAAAATAGGACTGGGGGTGTAGCTCAGAGTTAGAATGCTCTTAGGTTCAAGCTCCAGTACAAAAAAAAAAACACACACAAAACAAACAAACAAACAAAAAACCCCAAAACAACAAAACAAAACAAAACAAAACAAAAAATTCTCTAAGACTTTAAAAATATAAGATTTAATGCTTTAAAACTGAAATATCAATTTTTCTGTTTTGTTGCATTGTGTGTGTGTGTGTGTGTGTGTGTGTGTGTGTGTGTGTGTGCTCGCGCGCGCGTGGATTGCTGGGAATTGAAATCAAGGGCGTTCTACCTCTTATCTACACCCCTAGCCCTATTTTATTTTTTATTTTGAAATAGGGTCTTGATAGATTGCTGAGGGCCTCACTAAGTAGCTGAGGCTGTCTTCTAGCCTGTGATCCTCTTGTTTCAGAGAATCCTTAATTTGCCTGTATAGTTCTTCTTATTAGTAAAATTTGCACCTGTTATTGTTTGGATATAAATTGTCCCCCCAAAGCTCATGTGTTGAAGGCTTGATCGCCATTGCTGTAATGCTCAAAAGTGATTGGGATCACGAAGACTCTAATCTCATCAGTGGATTAACCGACACTGGTATGGACTGCCTACTGCTGTGGTGGACTTGTGGCCCAGGACCACCGCAATCAGTCCCAGGAAAAGATGGCTGGAATCAAGTCCAGGAGACTGGGGCTGCAGGTCTTTGCCTGACACTGGAGTTGTTCCAGAGGTGTCATCTGCAGGCACTGGTCTGGAGATAGGGGACAGTAGGATCTGTCCAATAGTAGGTTTCCCCAGCTCAGTCAGTACTGAGTTCCAAGGCAAAGTGCTATGCTTACTACCTTGTCCTGCCCAAGCAAATGGAATCTTGCTCTATGCATTGTGCTCAAGGTTGGTGTAGTGCTGATGAAGGCAGCACTAAGGCTGCTACCAAGCTGAGTCTTACAGCTGTAAGCATGTGCACAGCTGCAGGGGAGCACCTGGCCCATGCTCCAGCTGGCATGAGTCTGTCCCTCTTGGGTATGGTGTTCACCCAGTGCTGGAGCAGGTCTAGAGGCCCTACCTGTGATCACTGGTCTGGAGATAGCTGTGTTGACCGAGGTTTGGAAATGAGTGGTGGAGACAGTCCCTTGGTTGTCAAGGCTCATGCTAAGCCAGGCTGCACCTGAGTCCCACAGTCACAGGGACTTCTGCAGTCTTGTGGAGCTTCATTTTGTTGTTGTTCATTTTAGCATTAGAATTTGAAACCATTTTTACTAAGTCTAGGTATTGTTGCTCCTATGACACAAAAGCATCGGCATGCTTGGCAAATTTTGAATTCTTGCTGGGTGTGGTGGTGCATAACTATAGTCACAGTAATTGAGAGGCTGAGACAGGAGGATCTCAGATTGAGGCCACCCTCAGCAATTTAGCACAACCCTCTGCAACTTAGTGAGATTCTATTTCAAAATAAAAAATAAAATGGGGTTGGGGTGTAGCCTGGAGGCAGAATGCTGCTGGGTTCAATCTCCAGTATCCCCCCCCTCCATTTTTTTAAAAATACTTAATGTCATCCTTTTGAACATCACATTAAGCTTCTCAACTGGCATTTACTTATCTCTCTTGAATATTGTTGATTGCTCTTTATTCGTTTTTTCAGTTTTAGTAATTGCATTTGTGCTTTTTCTGTGTGCACATTGTGCTTTGTGATGTATAATTATATCATCATTTGGTAGAGGATATAAAGTTGGTTTTAGGAATTTCATCTGACCTGTGCAGGTTGTGAATTGCTGAGAATAATTTGTGAATTTTAATTTTTACCAGTCATTAAATCTTCATTAAATACAGAACATATATTATCTTGGTCAGGAATTTTATGTGGATCATACTTAGCAGAAATTGTCAGTGTTTCTGTTTTTCAGTTTAAAAATATTTGTGCAAACTACTTCTTTGAAGAACTTCTATGGTATGACTGATTTAGGCAGAAGGATGGTGGAGGCAGTCAGCTCCCTGGCTAGTGCAGTTGTAGCAGCTTTTTGCACAGGTACTGCTCTGGGGGAAAGGTTATAGGGGTCTGTTTAACACTGAATTTTTTCTTAGCTTATTGCTATGGTTTGAATGTCTTCACCAAAACTCATGTTGAAATTCAAATCCCATTGTGAGGATCAAAAGAATGGAAACTTAATTTGTCTACAGTATTTGGAGATAGCATATTTGGGGCATAGTTAAGGTTAAGTGAAGCTGTGGGACTGGGGCTTTATGAGAAGAGGAAGAGAGACCTGAACTAGGATATTCTGTGTCATGTGATGACCAGCACCACCTTGAGACTCAGCAGAGAGTCCCCACCAGCAAGAAGGACCTCACTAGATGCAGCCATCCAATCTTGCACTTCCTGGATGAGCAATTTATAAAAATAAATGTGGTATTCAGTTATGGCAACAGAAAATGGACTAGGATGCTTACTTTCCGTTTCAGTTCTAGTTTTGCATATTATATTTCTGTCATACTAAAACATTAAGTAGAGCCAGGCATGGTGATGCATACTTGTAATCCCAGTACTTGGGAGACTGAGGCAAGAGGATCACAGGTTTGAGGACAGCCTCAGCAAATAGCGAGACTCTCATCAACCTAGTGAGACCCTGTTTCAAAATAAAAAAATGAAATTAAAAAATAGGGCTGAGGATGTAGTTCAGAGGTAGAATGCCCTTGGTTTCAATCCCCAGTATCACACACACACACACACACACACACACACACACACACACTCACACACACACACACACAAAGAAACATTGGTTCAAATTCAAGGTTATTTAGATGTTGGAATGAATGTTCAAGAGGGTTTACTTTATTTTTTGGTGGTACTGATGATTGAACTCAGGGGCATTCTACCTCTAAGGTACACTCCCAGCCATATTTTTATGTTTTATCTTGAAGCAGTGTCTCACTATGTTGTGGAAGGCCTCACTAAGTAGCTGAGGCTGGCTGTGAACCTGGGATCCTCCTGTCTCAGTCTCCCAAATATTGGGATTACAAGCATGTACCACCATGCCCGGCTAGGGTTTACTTTGAACAAAGACATTTCTTTTTCTTTTCTTTGGTACTGAGGATTGAACCCAGGACATTCGACCTCCTAGTGACACTGCTAGCCCTTTTAACTTTTATTTTAGAGCAGAGTCTCACTAAGTTGCTGAGAATCTCGCTAAGTAGCTGAGCCTGGCCTTCAACCTGAGATCTTCCTGTCTCAGCCTCCCAAGCACTGGGATTGTAGTCCTTTGCCACCATACCTGGTTTTAAAAGCGGACATTTCTACATTCAAATGGAAATGAGGTTCTCTGAGATGCAAGCTATACTCAGAAATCCACTCAGTCCACACTGGGAATCTCAGCCATCCCTTATTTATCTAGTTTTACTTTAGATTTCATTTTATAGGACTAATTAGACAATCAAATACATGGAACCATAGGGATGGAGTGACCTTTAAACATGTAGGCAGTAGCCAAGCAAATTTCACATGTATCGTGCAGTTTTGCAGGAGTCAGGTAGAAGGGGGAAATGTATTTTCAGATGTGCAGCTTCTGCTGCATTTGATTTTGAAGACTAAGGGGTCATGGGGCTAGCAGTTTACTTTCATTATTTTAAGAGAAATTTGGGGTGGGATTGGCCTTTTGGGATTACCGAATTCTACTCTCTCCTTTTAGAAAGGGCAACAGACTCATAGAGGGCCAGCATTTGTTACAATACCTACCTAGCAGTCAACCAGGACTCTCTGGGTCCCCTTAAGAGTAACCAGAAGGCTGTTCTTATAAGCCTAGAGAGTGCAGGTCTGCGATGTGCTTGGCAGCAGGGCCTCTGGAGGATGCCTTCAAATCCCTCAGTCTGCGTGTCTCATGCATAGGTCTTCTGGAAATCTCTCACTTCACTGAGACCTCCCAGGATGACTTTGGAGAGCCCTTAGGAGAAGCGATGGGCCCAGATGGCTCTGTGTATACACTGGCTTCTGCAGTAGCCAGTTGGGAAAACACAGGTGTTGTGCTATTTTTTTTTCTCCTTAGTAATCAGGAGAGGCGTGGGCATCAGATTTGAAATGTCCTGCAATGATTCACTGAGCTGCCAGTCTCCTCACCTATCTCTTTTCTCTTTAGGGTTGGCTTCATCACCAAAGCCATGTCCTCATTCCCTCTCTGCTGTCCCTGGCCTTTGAGCCTCAGGAAAGCTGTGTGTCTTCTGTGACCCCCTCACATAAGAGGGAAGGAGACTCCTAGAAATCATCCAAGGCTGAGAACCACCAGCAAATGCAACTGCCTGGGAGATGAGGAAACTGATGACAGGTTCCCTTTAAAAATGCAACCCCAAAGCCATCTGAAGACAGGGCCCCATCACTGTCCAACAGATCTGTGTTGGTTGCAAAAATCTGAGGTCACAAAAGGAAGATTACAATTCTGGAACCCTATGGGGTCAGTTTCTCATTGATTCTCTGATTGCAGAGAAAAGGACTAGAAAGACAATTTTCCTCTCATTTCAATCAGAATATTTTGTAGATGAAAGGAATCTCAGAGATAAGTTGGCTTTCTTATTGTTTTACAAATAGGAATTTAATGATTTGCATTTCTTGCTGTCTCAACCTTAATTCAATAATATATACTCAACTATTTTCATTTTTGAATTGAATATACTATCTACTGAATAGATACCCAAAGTGCTCTTTCATCAAACTCCCATTACTTACTCATGTCTCCTGAATATTTGGCTGTAAGGTGGCTCATTAATCTGGGAAACAGGCAGTGGCCTTGGGGTCTTTATGTTTTAATCCTAGGTCTTCCCATGGGCTTGTGACTTCTGAAGCTGAGCCTCTTGACAGTTATGAAACTTGCTTGCAGTTTAGATTTTCAAATACTGACAATCCTACCAGACCTGCTTTGATGCATGCAATAAAAATACAACACATGAATCTATTTTTTCAAGTTTTAAAAACAACTACATGGTATTAAGTGTGAGGTAATTTAGATAATCTAGGATGTTAATAAGGTCCATGCTCCAAAATGCCACGTAACAAATTCATGCAGCATTTTGGTCTAGCTCAAGCTCATAGAGAAGTTTTAGATACTTCACTCCAACTTCCAACTGTTCAACCCTCACCATAGTTCAGATGGTGTTTGGCACATAGTACATTCTCAATAAAAACTTATTGAATGGTGCATGCGTGTCTTTATAAGAATAGGACATTTAAAATACTTTAAAATAGTAAGCAGAAGGATATGAGGACAAGTCTTAATTTCTCCCTGGCTGAGCAAGATGAAATGATGCATGTACATGGTAGGCACCCAATACATCACACACACACACACACACACACACACACACACACACACACCTGTTGCAGAGCAACAACTGCTATTTGGTGAGTGTGCTAGTTGGCTCTGTCATGGTGGCAAAATACCTGAGATAAGTTAAAAGGAGGAAAGGTTTACTTTGGCTTTGGTTTCAGAGGTCTCAGTCCATGGTCTCTTGGCCCTCTTGCTTTGGCAACATAGTACCTTGTGGTAGGAGCAAAGGTGACCTTTTAACCTCATGGTGGATTTGAAGTAGAGAGAGGACAAAGAAGGGGCTGAGGTCTCAATGTTCCCTTCAAGGCCATTCCTCCAGTGACCTACCTTCCTCCAGCTAGGTCCCAAGTCCTAAAGGTTTAACCACCTCTCAATAGTGCCATGGACTGGCAACCAAGCCTTCAACATAGGGGTCTTTGATTGACATTTCAGATCCAAACTATGTGTAAGGCACTGAAGATACAACTCTGGGCAAATCATTGTATGCCACCATGGAAGCACATGGGCTTTCGAATCAGACACACCTGGGCTTGAATCCCAGGTGTGGGATTCATTTACTATCTTAAGGGTGAACATGGCCATGCCATCTTCTCTATTTTCTCATCTACAAGTGGAATTAATAACATTTTAGAGTCTGCCGAGTCCTGGAATGTGGTTTGACTTATTACCAGAAATAGTTAATACTAATTAATCATTCCAGGTAGTCGTGTTAAATTTTCTGTGGGGATACTTCAGATGCTACAGCATTTCACCACCAGAGGGAGGCATGTGTACACTCTTTGGAATCCGCCTCTCCCTCTGCAGATGGCTCACAGCACTACACATAGTATTTCTTGCATAGTGTGAGTTTCACGCAACATTTAGAGGCCTAAACAGCATAGGCTAATATTTAAAAGTGGCAGGTTCTAACCTCCAGGCTTCTATTCAACAGGATATCGATAGGAACAATCAATTAAGTATTCTACATTCCAGATGTTGAAAGTATTTTTGAACTGAGGGCTCAAGCTGGGTCTGAATTTTTGAGTCTTAAAAAAATTGGGCCATGTTATCTAAAAGCACTAGGCTGTCCTTGGGCATGTATAGAATTTCATGCAGAGTTGGCTGAGCTGTTGAATTCAGGCCTCCCAGCAGCAAGCTGAAATTCATCTAAATTTTATTTAGCTCTATATGAAACCTCATAGTAGGAAGAGGATACAAAACAAGAACTAAAAAAAAAAAAAAAAAAAAAAAGCTTACTGAGTGCCTACTACGTACTGTGTTTAAAAGTGAGAGACATGCACACACAAATTAAGACTTCAGAGCCAAGCATAGTGGTGCACACCTATAATCCCAGGACTTGGGAGGCTGAGACAGGAGGATAGAAGGTTTGCAGCCAGCCTCAGCAACTTGGCAAGGCCCTCAGCAACTTAGTGAGACCCTGTTTTAAAATAAAAAATAAGATAGAGCTGGGGATGTAGCTCAGAGGTAGAATGCCCTGCGTTCAGCCTCTAGTACCCCTGCCCCCATTAAGACTTTACCACTGTCATTAATAAATATGTGAGGTTTATCAAGTTACTAAATTAAAAGTAATATATAAGAAAGGAACAGTACATGGGCTGACACAATAGCACAGGGCCTGCTGGTTCTTGCACCAGAGCTGGCCTGCAGCTGCTTGTAGACTACTTGCTGGAGAGGCCCTTCCCCATGGCTGATGGACTGGCCTGAGCCAATGTGATCTTCCAGTGGGGAACATTTGTATCAGCACCTCTAAACCTCCATGTTACACAGGGGTATCACTAGAAACTGTAAGGAAGATGTCAGAGACGATTTTTTTTTTGTACTATGAATCTCAGCTTAGAAATTGGCAAAATTGTAGCTTGCTTTATCCTCCTAGGAGCCATTCTAACTTTATTTTGTCCCCTTATTTTGTTAGGCTGGCATAAACGTCACCTTGGTCAATGTGTGTCTCTTGTTCTGGGGCTGGTGGTGTGCTCAGAGGTAGTGGGTGATGCAAGGGTGTTGGCATGTGTGCAGGTGGTCCTCTGCTACAGTCTGCATCCTCACTGCTATACTTCAAAACAGTTGACCACCACACAACTTAGTGGAAGGAAGATTTATTTGCTCACAGTTCTGGAGATTCCAGGGTTCAGTCTATGTCAAGGCCGGTTATATTGGAGGAGCTCAGGGCATGGAGGTGGGAGGCAGAGAGAGGGAGAGAGCAAAGACTCTGCTCTCACAGCATGGAGGCAGGAAGCAAGAGAGCAAGCAAGCAAAAGGATTCGAAGACACAAGCACAATCCCTAAGGTCATATCCTCAGGGACCCACCTCTTCCAGCCACGCCCTACCTGCCTAGGTTACCACCCAGTAAATCCATCACAATGGATTTATCCATGGATGAGATTACAAGCCTTAGGGTTTAATTATATCAACTCTGAACATTAACACATGAGCTCTTTAGGGTACATTCTGTATCTATACCGTGATATCCTTCAATCCTGGACATCATCTGGCTAGGTAGGCATCTGTTGAAGTGTCTGTGATTCATCTGGTCTTTGGTTATCAGTTTATTTAGATGGCCAAGGAGACATTTGTCCTCTTAGAAGTTTGAGATTCATTTGCTTCTCATACCAGCCCCTGGAGGGAGGGGTGTACTGGAATTGCTCCATCACACTAGAATTCAGGAAACTGAGAAGCCACCCGCGGCTCAGTCCACCTGACCCAGAAATACCAGGCAGCCATTGCTACCTCCCAGGACTCTTTCCAAGAATGGGGGTCTTTCAGCTGCTTCACATTTTTATGGGGACTTTAGCACTTTCCAGGGTTTGGCCCAAAGTAGCCTTTCCTCAGAGCCACAATTTTCGTGATCTCTTAGCTTCCATTTAGACTTTCTATCTCAAGCATGGGAAATCCTTTTTAACCTAGGAGTCAGAGGAATGCTTGCTCTTTTATTCATGATTTTCCCCTAAAAACCTGTCCCCCAATTCTCTTTGTTTCATCTAAGTTCCTCATCTTTTGGAAACAAAACAAAACAAAAAAACAACCCATGAAATCCAGGCTGAATTTTAAAAGCTGTTTGATTTTCTCCTCGATGGGTCCCTCTGCTTCCTTTCTCCCTACAAACTAAGCCCAGGCTAACCTCACTGCCTGAGGGTGGCCATGAGAAGAAGGGTACAAAGGTGAAAGCAAATACAGTGAAAAAATACTGGTTAATATTTCAAATTGATTATCCTGTCATACCAAGAAGAAAGTCCTAACATTTGTGAATGATTTATCTTTTTTATACATTGGAGTGGTTTCAAGGTTATCCCCCTAATAACTTCCATCCTATTATTCCTTTGGAGTTCAGCTCAATCATTTCTTCCTCAGGGAAGGGTCTCCTGACCTATGCTCGTCTATGCTTTCATAGCACCATTTAGTTCCCTCTCATAATATTTAATCTCATTCTTGTAAAAGTTGTAGTGTAACACACAAGCCAAATATACCATCTTGATCATTTTTAAGTGGAACAGTCTGGTGGCCTTTAGCACATTCACATTGGTGTGCAAGTGTTGCCACCATCCCTCCATAGCCTTTTCATCTTACACACTGAAATCATCTCAGCTTTATAGGGTTTTTGTGATTCTCTAGTTAGAGTCTGTCTGCATTATGGTCTCAGCTCCATAAGGCCTAAACAGTGCCCAGTCCTTCCCGTCTCTATATTCTAGCATCTGGCAGAGTGCACCCCACAGGGTAGGTGCTCACGAAGTATTGCTGAAAGAGCGGGCAGCTTTCCCCAGCTTCCTATGTATGCATTCTTGAGTGCGGGAGAAAGGACGGAGGTGCAGCTCTTTTGGCGGAGCTTGCTCACCCTCCTGGCCACACATGAGAGTACATTCCACACATTCCCCAATTTAACATCACTAGGAGATCATGAGACTGTGCTAACATGGCAGACTAAGACCATATCCTTTCCCTCCCAAACATAAGGAAATAGTAAAATTTTAAAAAGTCATAAATAACATGAAGAAAGTGAAGAAGAGATACAATATGGACATTAAACTTAAACATCAGCAACAGGAACTGGGCTGTAGGGGTGGGTGTACCAGATTCTAGAGCAGAGTGGGCTCCTAATCTTGCCTGGCTCCTTCAGAAGCCAGAGTGGTGATAAAATGCATTTCTGATTGTTTTCATCAATAGCTCCAAATTTAAACAGAAGCAAACTGACCTTGTATTTTCTTTGGCTGACTGAGGGATTGTGAAGCTGATACTGGAAGAAAGGGGGTGTGCAAGAGTAGCTCCATGGCCACGTATGCAGTGGGAGAAGCCTACCGATGCCTACAGAGTCACTGAGTGATGGAATGAGACGCACCCTGGTATCCAAGTGTTGGAGGGGAGATCAGGATGAAGTTTTTCAGCTGAATCTGTCTTGCCCACCAGCTCAGGTGAGTTCTCCCAACCCTGTTTTTGATGGCGATTAAATTGATCTCAGGTACAGTAGAAAGGGAGCCAAGGAGTCAGCCCATGATACCAGACCAGACAAAGTCTGTGCAGGGCTACTGAGCAAACAAAATACAAATAAACAGGCCAGGCATGGTGGCACACACTTGTAATCTCAGTACTTGGAGGCTGAGACAGGAGGATTGCAGGTTCGTGGTCAGCCTCAGCTACTTAATGAGGCCTTCTACAACTTAGTGAGAACCTGTTTCAAAATAAAGGATAAAAAATAGGGCTAGGGATTTAGCTCAGAAGTAGAATGCCCCTGGGTTCAATCCCCAGTACTGCAAACAAACAAACAAACAAACAAACAAACCCCCAAATAAACAGCAAAGCAAGCAGCAATGCAAACCGACCATGGTAAAAGAAACAACAAAAAATCCCCACAAACCCAGGCAAGTGTGCAAGAAATATATGACAGAAAATCTGTGTCAGAAGAATACATGACTCAAGGAACAGAAGAAAATTGTTTGCAGTTGCTTTATGTTTTAGAACAATTTGACTTTATAAGAAAAATATAATAAATCAAGAACTAAAATACAATAAATCAATTAGAAAAAAATCAGTTATGCAAATGCTTTGAAGTTAAATTGAAGAACTAAATAATCTGACTGGAGAACTAATCATTGATAATAGCAAAGAACAAAATCAAAACATTGCTGAAACTTGAATTATTAACATAGAAGAAAGGCTTGGGACAATCTTAGTAAATGTCATTAAGGAGGAGAAAAAAGTGAAAACAATGAAACCAAGACTAAAAGATGTAAAAGGTTGCCTGGCATGGTGGCATACACTTGTAATCCCAGTACTTGGGAGGCTGAGACAGGAGGAACATAGTTTCAAAGCCAGCCTCAGCTGCTTAGTGAGGCCCTCCGCAACTTAGTGAGACGCTGTTTGAAAATAAAGAATAAAAAATAGGGCTGGGGGTATAGCTTGGAGGTAGAATGCCCCTGAATTCAATTCCCAGTACCACACTCACACACACAAAAAACGATGCGAAAGGTATAAAAATTCCAATATAAAAATATTAGGTATCTCTGAAGGAAATACTAAGGAAATTACAAGGATTTTTTTTCTAAATTGAAGAGAAAATCGAGTCTGAACTCCAACCTTTTCAATACTGTTGGTGGGAGTACAAAATGTTGCAACTATGAGGGAAAACAGTATGAATGTTTCTCAAAAAATTGAAAATAGAACCATATTGTGAAGAGATATTAACACTTCCCACTCATTGCAGCACTATTCACACTAGCCAAGTTGAATAAACAACCCCAATGTCCATCAACAGATGGCTGGATAAAGAAAATGTGATATACACAAACAATGCGATATTGTCTAGTCTTAGAAAAAGAAGGGAATCTTGGCTTATGTGACAACCTGGATAAACTTGAAGGACATTTGCTAAGTGAAATAAGCCATTCACAAAAGGACATATACTATTTGATACCACTTATATGAGGTATATACAAAAATCAAATTCAGAGACAGTGAGTAGAATAATTGCTAGGGGATGGACGAAAGGGGCATGAGGAGTTTCTATTCAATGTGTATAACGTTTCAGTTATGTCAGATGATTGACTTCTAGAGATCTGCTGCACAACATGGTACCAATACTTATGCCCTTAAAAATTTAAGAGGGCAAATCTCATGAATTCATAAGAATTTCTTGAAAGAAACTGCAAGTAGTGCCATTTTAGGTCTGAATTGAAACAGGGAACCAGGAATGTATACATCTTGGTAAGTACATGTGGTGAACACCGAATCCATAAAAATATAGAATTAGTTCTAACAACTACAAGAGTTTTGTTTAAAGAACAAAATATGAAAGTTATAACCATGGACAATGTAAACATGGGAATGTAACTAAACACATGTGAAAGAAGGCAGGGTCGGGGAGAGAATAGGAGGAAATGTGTAATAGAAAAGTCTTCATGTTTCATAGCAAATAGTAGGGGAAAATGAGTGGCCGTCCCTACCAAAACAGCATATGAAAAAGGAAAACTCTAGTTCTCTTATGTTTTATAAACTCATTTCTTCACCTCAAAGATATCTTCCTCTAAATTAAAAAATGAAAAAGCTTTTATTTAATGTTCAATAGTTTCTAGGAATGTTTCACTTTTACTCAAATGGCCAATTTTTAAACTTAAACACCAAAGAAAAGACTAGAAATTAATATAGCAGATATGCACAGTAGTCAATTCTGGGCAGGAGATGCTTGGATGATTATTAGATTTTTCTTTGTACTTTTCTATTTTTTGGTTTAAAAAATTGTAGAGAGAAAAATGAAAAGGATACATTGAGAATATCTGCTTTCTGAGCTGGGCGCGATGGCGCGCACTCGTAATTACAGTACTCAGGAGGCTGAGACAGGAGGATCGTGGGTTCACAGCCAGCCTCAGCTACTTAGTGAAGCCCTCTGCGACTTAGTGAGACCCTGTTTCAAAATAAGGAATATAAAAAATAAAAAATATGGCTGTATGGGGGTGTAGTTTGGAGGTAGAATGCCCCTGGGTTCAATCCTCAGTACTGAAAAAAACAAAAAAAAACCAAACCAGAATATCTGCTTTCTACCCACTGAATTGCAATTATGCTGGTCTAATTTATGGGCTGCCTGAGAAATTCAAGGACAGATTGACAGAATAACTGGTTGGTCAGAGTGGACTGTTGGATGTCATAAGGAGCTGCAGAATGACAGCTGGCATGGCATGAGGCCACTCTCAAGTGGTCGAGGAGAAGAGTGGCAGTGTCTGGGAGAATCACAGACATTGAGAGAGAACAGTGAGACCCGTTCTTCACTGCAGATACTTAACTGAGCCATGACTCACTTTTTCCCTCAAAGCATAACACCTTGTAAAGTCTCAAAACCCTCCAAGGTGTTAGTTCTTTCATTGACCTTATAATGGAATTTTATTCTACTTATTAAGCATTCAACGAGATGGAAATATTTTCATGGAAACTAATGAGACAATATAATTTTTAAAACCAAAAATTAGAGCAGATGATACTACATTCATAGGAAGAGGTATGATGTTCAAAGGACAAGAGGAAGAACAGGAAACTAGCACAGCTGACAAGCAGCTGGATGTCCCTGGTGTCCTGGTCCTTCTTCCTCTCGGTTCTGGAGGCAGGCAAACCTGGCCAAGCCCGAACTGCGTGGAGTCAAACTTCCACACCATCTACAGTTTCCTTCTTCAGAAAATGGAGCTCCTAAGACCAACTTTGTTGGTTTGATTAGGATGACATGTGCAAAAAGCAATGAATAGTTTGATGGATGAATTGCTATTCCAACATGGAGCTGGACAAATCTATTTTTCTTTGAAATAACCATTGACTAGGTATTACCTGAAATGTGGCTTTTTTTTTCTTCTTCCTTACTGCTCTCTATTTCCAACTTAAGCAATTACCAGCTCACACAAGCAGTCCCCTGGGGGACTTGTAAAATTAAACATGAATTAAACTTTATTCAGAGGAGGGGTGGGAGGGAGGTTCTGAGTCAACGGCTCTGAAGCTGTAAAAGAAACTGTGTGTGAAGCCCATGAGTCATCTTGTGTACTGAATGCTGGGGGGTCTACAGAGATAATCTGGTCCAACATCCTCACATTATAGGACCCAGAGGAACAAAGTAGACTTGCTTAGGCTTGTCTTACTAGTAAATAGTAATGCCAGGGAAAAAGAACTCAGGATCCTGACTTAGAATAAGCACTTCTACTTTGGGATATCAGGTGAGTTTTTTCTTGTTGTGCTGAGGATTGAACCCAGGGGCATTCTATCTTAGAATTATACCCCCAGCTTTATTTTATTTTTTATTTGGAAGTAGAGTCTTGCTAAGTTGCTGAGAGCACCTTTATGTTGCTGAGGCTGACTTTGAACCTGCGATTCTCCTGTCTCAGCCTCCCAAGTACTGGGATTATAGGAATTATGGGCTAACCTGAGGCCTCAGCCATGTTGCTACCCTAGGTTACCCAGCTAGTTACGCATAACTGCTTGTTTGGCTTCTGTAATTTCTGCTTGACTTGTACCTGCAGGAATAGCCCAATAGGAAGTTTCCATCCTCGTCACAACTGGGATGTATATAATAGAAGGATCTATCTTTGTCACAACCAGGATTTATGTGTAAGAGAAGGGGTCGTCATGGTTTGTTAAGCCCCTGCACAATAGTGTTTTGTGCCTTCTGAATGTTACACTTGGCTACCACCTCTGCTGTGCCACCCTGCTGTGAGAACCTAAACTTTTCATCCATAAGCTTACAGTTTGCCTGTATAAAAGTAGCTCAAAACAAGCCGGGCGTGGTGGCGCACGCTTGTAATCCCAGCATTCAGGAGGCTGAGACCGGAGGATCTGGGTTTGAGACCAGCCTCAGCTACCTAGTGAGGCACTCCACAACTTAGTGAGACCTGGTTTCAAAATAAAGAATAAAAAATAGGGCTGGGGGTGTAGCTGGAGGTAGAATGCCCCTGAGTTCAATCCCTAGTACCGCAAAAAAAAAAAAAAAAAAAAAAAAAAAAAGTAGCCTAAAACAGTCATTCGGCACTGTACTTGGGTTCAGTGTCCAGTGTAGTCCTAGCCGGTTAATAAAGACTTTCTTTTGGCTATATTTTTGGGTCTGAGTGGTCTTTTCTGGTGGTCCTACCTCATAACAATTGGCAAACACCACCACACCTAGCCTTCAGGTGACTTTTAATGGAAGGACTGGCTCATGGAGAAGAACAGATGTTTAAACTAGACTGAGGAGAAAGAGTTGCATCTGAAATGCCTGCCATAGACCATGGGTCATCCACGAGGATGCTAACTTCCAGTAGTAGTGCACACATACTTGTCTGTTTCTCTACCTGGGTGAAATGGTCACTTCCTTGTTTCCAGGAAGACTTGTCTTCTTCTCTCCTCTCCCTGATTCACCTGCTGATCTGTATGCTGTCCAGTTCTGGAAACATTACTTCCAGATAACTGTTCTCCATGATGTGTTCATGAAGCTGACACAGAGGAGACCTGAATGTGCACATTCCTGGCCCCAGAGAAAGCCACACTGAGGAACAAAGCCACAGTTGTCCCAGGAGGGCTGCTGGACACAAATGCAAGGGCCATGGGAAAGATGCTAATCAGCCATGGAGGAGTTGGTGGCAGAAGAGTCAGGGAATAAGAAGGGTCTCCAGTACTTATTGCAGGACCTAGGGGGTTTTATTCCAGGATCTTGAGGAAAAAAGATCAGCCTTGAAGTAATGCAAAGAATAAACACCCATGTTCACAGAGACCTAGGAATAGGTAGGAGTTGTAGTTACTGCCTCTTCTAACTCGTTAGACATAAGGTGTCTGGCTTGCAGTCAGCAGACGGGCTGGCCCCAACTCTCTTCTGTGGGGATTGAAAGTCTGTATCTTGGGAGCATGTGCAGCCTTCAAGATGAGCCCCAGGCAAGTGCTCTGACAGAGCTGGCCTGAGATTGGCTTTGCCATATTTTTTATCTTCAGCCCTCCCCCCGTCTTCTCTCCTAACCTTTTTTCCTTTTCCTGAGGTCTTCCCATTTGCAAAATTAAGAAAGCACACACTTAGAAATTCCAGGAGAATGGAACAAAAATACCTTATAGAAAGGAGACATGATCTCATAGAGGAGGGATGTTATTTACCTGAGCCCTGGAGAAGTTCATTCTAAAAGCCCAGTTTTAGAGCCAATGAGACAAACACCTGCGAGGGAGCTAGCTGAAGTAAATTAGGAAGAAAGAATGGCCATCGCCTTCAGGTCCTGAAACCTGAGGGACTAGCACAGATTCAAAGACCAACTCTCAAAGTTTCTTTTTCCTCATCACTGACTTTAATTTTCTATTTTTGCTGTTTCTTTTCCCCCTCCAGAACCTCTTTTTATATTTGGAGAGAGAAGCGTGTTCTTAGAGATTTGAGAAGAATTGTGTTAAAACCAGTAGCTGCAGACATTAGGTGTTAGTAATGACTTTCTCTCTCTGAGAAAAAGCAGAGGATGGGTGTGGACCTGGGGTTTGGACCCTTCTATATGCAAGGCCACCCAACTCTTTAAGAAAGGAGAAAGGGGAAAAGAATTGTCCTTGGTGGGACTGATATGTAGTAGGTATTCAGATATTCATTAAAGTAGTAAGTGAATACATGTTAGGTCTAACACACATGGAGAAGCTGTCCTCATTTGATGTTATGCACCTTATTCGATGACAAGTTACTGTGGGGCCACCAGGTGTGGCCCCCTTGCCCCAAGGTGGAGCTCAGTTTTTGAACCTTTGTGAGTTGGGCTGAAGTCTCTGCCCCAGGCCAGCATATTCCTCTGCCCAGTTCTGCTCTTTACTCCCTTGCAGGTATGGTTTGGGCAAGCACTCTTCATACACTCTTTGTAAGGAAAGCTGCTATCTTAGGGATGGCTTCCAGGGAACATGACCTCGGCCAACAGAGGCCAAAGTGATCAATAGAGACCGAAGGAGGTCAGTCAAGTCAGAAATGGTCCTAAGGAGGGACTCTAAAAAATACTTTTTGGAGCTTTTGGCAATGAAAACCCTGTTGCTGTTGGCAGGTGGTTTAATGCAGGTGCTTGGCATGCTGCCATCGCTAGATCATTCCCCAGTGGTCATCTGGGATGAGACATGAGTGAAAGAGAATGTGCTGGTGGTGCTCTAGCTCAGGCACAGGGGAGATGGGGGGAAGTGGAAATAGTAAGGCCAACCAATTGAATGACGGTTGCTGGGGGCTACCGATGCACTGGAGAAGGCTGAGGGTGATCAATGGCCAATTTAACGCCATTGATTTGTGAGTGGCAGAAGTCTGTCTTGGTAAATAGAAATATTCTGTCATCTCTTGCAGCCAGAAGGAAGAAAAAGTTAAAGAGCAGGTTGAGTATTTAATTACTAGGACTGTTGATCTCTAGAGACGGTTGAATTCATAACCCAGCAGGTGCACCTCACCAGGTCAAGACTCTGTATGGCAGGAAAGAGGACTCTGAAACTTGGAATGGGGGCATCCAAATTGATACATTCAGAAATTTTAAGTCCCCAGAATCTCCTGGCCCCTCTGGGCCTGCCAAAATGGCCTTCCTTGCTCTGCAGTAGCCTGAAGTTTGAATTATTGAACCCCAGGAATAGGGTCCAAATAAGCCTCTTGAGGACCAATACTGTGTTGCAGTTATCTGGGAGTTAAGACTAGAAATGAAAGGAAGGATGTGGGAGACGATGGGTAGAAATGAGGGTTATGTTCCAATGGTCACTAATGCTCCAGTGGTTACTGGGGTAGGAGGTAATTTAATACACTGACAAATAAGGCCTTGCAACAGAAATAAATACAGTTTGTCTATGTTCAGATTAGACATAGTAAATCTTACATGTCCTCAAGATAGAATTCATTTTTCTTTTCTCTTTTTCAATTTCCATTTTCAGTTTTATTTCATGAAATAATAATAACAATCCTCATAACATTGATTAAACTAATAAATAACATTGTGCATTAGTGCATGAGAATAAAGAATGTACATTATAAATAATAATAGTTTATTTATGATACTGTCTCTTCTCACCCTTTCTGTTCTCCCAGCAAGGTGCTTGGGGATCTCAAAATGCTACCAAACAAATACAACATCACACACATACATACAGAGGATATATTCACCACAAATAAGAAATCTTCCAAATGACAGTTCATAAAGGGAAATGGCAATTCTAGAATAAAATCATTAGAGATGGTGGACATTTATTAAATTTATATACTACTGAAACTTGGTTTTATGAATCTCAAAGTCAATTTGAACACTTTTGGAATACCAATAGATAAAAATCTTAGTAACTAACATTATTGACTAACATTATTTACAGAATAATGTATGGAATGACAAAAGTAATGACAGGTGAGCCGGGCGTGGTGGCGCACGCTTGTAATCCCAGCATTTGGGAGGCTGAGACCGGAGGATCCGGGTTCACGGCCAGCCTCAGCTAATTAGTGAGGCCCTCCGCAACTTAGTGAGACCCTGTTTCAAAATAAAGAATAAAAAAATCGGGCTGGTGATGTAGCTCGAAGGTAAAATGGCTCTGGGTTCAATCCCCAGTACCACAAAAACAAAACAAAACAAAACAAAAACAGGTATGAATAAATGTAAAATGGCAGATAATTTTTTATCTTTAATTTCATGGATTTGTTTTTGCCATTTTGGCCAGATTTTCAATATTCTTTGATTGTTTGACCCACATACACAGAAAAAGACCTATGGATTGTAGGAAAGAGGGGTTCATGAATTACTTATATTTATTATTGTTTTATATTTTCTTTTTATTTTTCCAGAGGCATAAACAGAGATTTATTCAGGAAATCAGAAAAAAAGAACCATGTGAATATATAACTAACATTATATATGCACATGGTTCTTGTTTTCTGAAACACTTTGGCAAAGTGTTTCATATGATGTCAATTTCAGTGACCTGCCTGGATTCCTTGGACTGACACATTTTTAAAATAAGCCCTTTGAGGATCAATGCTGTGTTGTAGTTATCTGGGGAACTGGTCTTCACAAGAGCGGGGATAGACTCAGTTTTGCTGTCTGGGACATCAGAACTCTAGTCCTTTGGGCTCCAGAACTTACACGAGTAGCCCTTGTAGTCTTAGTCTTTTGGCCTTGGACTTGTTACACTACCAGCTTCCCAGGTTCTGAAGCCTTCAGACTTGGAGTGAGCCATCCTGTCAGCATCTCTGCTTGTAGACAGCCTGTCACGGGACTTCTCGGCCACTGTGATTGCATGAGTCAATTCTCCTAATAAATTTCCTCCCAGATATCTACATCATGTCCTATTGGTTCTGTATCTCTGGAGAGCACTGACTAATACACATAGCCACAGCTAAATTACTCATCTAATGAGTTTGCTTTCTATAGATGTTTGAATTATTTAAGCTAAATGTTTTGTCTCTCTTGCCTCCTGTAATCTGTAGCACAGTGCTATTTTCCTCAAATCATGAGTTTCTGAAGCTGCACACTTGTCTCTGATGGGAGTATACTATCCTAGCCAATTAGTCAAATATTAGAGCAAGCATGGAAATCCCTGTTCCTATATTAGTTAATTGCTAGACTAACTGCCTTTCCTAGACTATAATCCAATTTAGTAATATCCCTGGCAAAAATTTGTATACTATTGTTACTTGCTTTTGGGGATGGACATCAAAGTATGATGATTTAGATATCCAAATTTCAAAATTCTTCAATGTTGAATATAAAAACATATAGAGTAGTAAATATGTTTAGGGGTATTTTTTCTAAATTCCATAGATGGGAATTGGAAGTTGGAGCCAGGTGGAGTACCCAAATTTTCTCCTCTTTTTTATATGCTGTATTCCTTCTGAAATTACAGAATATTGTATGGAATGGCAAAAGTAATGACAGGTAGCCGGGCGTGGTGGCGCACGCTTGTAATCCCAGCATTCGGGAGGCTGAGACCGGAGGATCCAAGTTCGCGGCCAGCCTCAGCTACCTAGTGAGGCACTCCGCAACTTAGTGAGACTCGGTTTCAAAATAAAGAATAAAAAATAGGGCTGGGGGTGTAGTTCGGAGGTAGAATGCCCCTGAGTTCAATCCCCAGTACCGCAAAAAAAAAAAAAAAAAGTAATGACAGGTATGAATGCATGTAAAATGGCAGATAATTTTTTATCTTTAATTTCATGGATTTGTTTTTGCCATTTTGGCCAGATTTTCAATATTCTTTGATTGTTTGACCCATACACACAGAAAAAGACCTATGGATTGTAGGAAAGAGGGGTTCATGACTTACTTATATTTATCATTGTTTTATATTTTCTTTTCTAGAAGTATAGACAGAGATTTATTCAGGAAATCAGAAAATACACAGTTAAGGGAGAATGTAGGCCACCCTAATGTGGGCTTGGCTTTATATTTTCCAGGTCTAAGCACATGAATAGGAGGGAGAAACATATATTTAAGCTGTACACCTGAGCAAGGGAGTAGAAAGATAGCAGATAACAGAGTGGGAAAGAATAGCTAATGGGAATTGGAGTATTAGGATTTTAAAGTCATTTTATGTAGCTTGTGACAAATATAACATTTCTCTAAATATCATAAATCAGTTAAGTGAAATAAAAAGAGGGGGATATTTTATTAATTTTGGTCAAATGATGACCTTGTTTTGGTCACACTTAGGCAGATTTACTCACTATGTTTTAGACATCTTTAGATTGCTTGAACACTTTCATTTTAGAAACGTAACAGTGCCTTGTCCTCAAACAGAACTATGTATAGTTAATGAACATTTGGTTAAGGGCTTTGTTACATTTCATTCAAAGGTGTCTATGAAATGCCACATGCTATTAGAAGCAGTAATTCTGGTTTGGTTATAGATAATTCAATTATGGAAAATACCCAGAAAGAAATTGTGAAAAGAATATCATTAAACAGCCAAGCAGCTCTCCTCCCTTCTGTATATTTTAAAGAGGAATCAGGTTGTGCGCTTGCTGGTCACTGACTACAGAATTGGGTTGCCCACTGAGCAGGCATTTATTGAGATCGTAAGGGGTGAGAAACAATGCACAGCACGCTCCCTTGTAAGAATTTCCAGGAAGTTCTGGGGAAAAGAGGAGGGAGGAATAAATTTATCTCAGTCTTACTTGCTATCGAGGGACTCTTCTATGTTTATGGTAAGAGCAACTGTCAAATAATATCCTATTTCCTCTTTTGTTATCCCATTCCCAATGGGTCACTCTTGTTGAGTTTTGTAGCACTTTCTGTCTGCCATTTTGTTATCAATGAATGGTATACAGCTTCATATCATTGGACCGTGTTTACTAGTGGCCGGGACACTTGTGTGCTAGAAGGCCTCACATGCCGGTTCTGCCTTTTCCAGTTGCCTCGGTAACGTGACCAGCATTGGGACTGGCAGTGCTCGACGGGTCCAGCCACCTTCACTCACTCCCTTCCTCCCCTGTGGATATTCAGTGAATCTGTCTCTCAGGGTGCCTCTTAGGATGCCCCTGGTCAGAGGGTGGTACAATTCTAAAATTAGGGTTTGGATTTAGGAAGCCGGAAAAGGCACGTTTGGCCTTCAGGGAGAAGACATGCTCCTAATCAGGTTATCAGCCACCTTTCACAGGAGTTTAGAGCATGTTCCAGGTAATTGAAAATGGCACAGATCTTCAATTCCTATTTGTCATTGTCCCTTGTGTAAAGGAACTCACAGTGTGGAAGGAAGGCTGGCAAAGGCAGGATGTAAGAATTCCTGGTGTCATTAGCCAATAGTATTTTTTCCCCTCCCTCCCTCCCTCCCTCCCTCCCTCCTTCCCTCCCTTCCTTTCTTCTCTCCCTCCCTCCCTCCTTCCCTCCCTCCCTCCCTTCTTTTATCTCTTTCTTTTCTTTTCTTTCTGTACGGGGGATTGAATCCAGGGGCAGTCTACTTCCGAGTTGCACTCCCAGCCATATTTTATTTTTTATTTTGAAACAGGGTCTCACAAAGTTGCTTGAGGCTAGCCTTGAACCTGTGATCCTTCTGTCTATAACTTCCTGAGTCCTGGGGTTACAGGTGTGTGTCATCTCACCCAGCTTAGCCAATAGTATCTTAAACCTCATCAAATCACTGGTGCTCTAGCTTTTCAGTGTATGTGTATTATTCATTTCACATTTATTGAAGACTCAGTGTGTTCCTCTGTACTTGATTCAACTAGATTGTAAATCTCTGGAAGGGCAGGGGTACATCTTAAGTTTCTTTATAGATCTTCTCTTTCTTTCTTTCTTCTAGAATCTAGTAATACATGATGAACCTTGCAGGCTGTCAACACTTATTTCTTATTAAATGTAATACTGAACAATGTTCCAGCTTCCTGAGATTTCAGACAGGAAAGCTGAGAGTAGGAGAGGAGGAAACTCAGCAGTGATAGGGTACCATACCCACTCTCTGCTAGTGGCTTCGCTGGGTACATTATCCAGCAGTTCTGCTTGGTGGAGTCTAGGGCCTCATTCTAGGGATTTTGAAATAGATGGTCAGGGCCTCCCATAGAGGTAGTTCATGAGCAAGAGTATTCTGATGCCACACCAAGTATTGTCCTGGAATCACTGTCCACATGAGTACCTAATTTTAGAGCCAATACACAAAAGATGGAGTACTGGGGACTCCAGGGATACAAAGAGGCTGCAATGGCCCAAAGGACAGTCGAATGTGGAGCTTACCAAGAAGAAACAAAGAGAATAAAGAAAGGAGTATTCTGGAGCAAATCTCCTGTTTTCTAATGCTCCCTGTGAACTAACTGATGAAAAGAACTGTGACATATATATATATATATATATATATATATATATATATATATATATATATATATATATATGTCTTCTTCTTCTTCTTCTTCTTCTTCTTCTTCTTCTTCTTCTTCTTCTTCTTCCTCCTCCTCCTCCTCCTCCTCCTCCTCCTCCTCCTCCTGCTTCTCCTCCTCTTCTTCTTCTTGGTACTGGGGATTGAACTCAGGGGCATTATACCTCCGAGTTATATCCCCAGTTCTATTTTTTATTCTTTATTTTTTTGAAACAGTGTCTCACTAAGTTGCATAGAGCCTCACTAAGTAGCTGAGGCTGGCAGAGAACCCAGATTCTCTGGTCTCAGCCTCCCAAGTACTGGGATTACAAGTGTGACTCAAGAAAGGTTTGGGATAACCCTCAGTTTGCTACTATATAAAAGACTAAAGATATATTCAAGGCCAGCCTCAGCAATTTAGTGAGACTCTCAGCAACATAATGAGACTGTTTTAAAATAAAAATAGGGCCAGGTGGTGGAGTACACTTGTAATTCCAGTACTTGGGAGGCTGAGACAGGAGAATCACAGGTTTGCGGCCAGCCTCAGCTACTTAGTGAGGCCCTGTTTCAAAAATAAAGAAAAAAGAATAGGGCTCGGAGTGTATCTTGGAGGTAGAATGCCCCTGGGTGCAATACCCAGTACCACAGAAGAAAAAAAAAAGGGGGGGGGGAGGAGAGGGCAAGTGTATAGCTCAGAGGTAGAATGCCCCTGGGTTCAACTCCCTGTACCAAAAGGAAAAAAAAAAAGGAAAAGATTATATGTTAAAAATGTAGGTATTGGTTAAACCTTTAATTTTTCACACATATTTTATTTGTAAACAATCTAAAAATGAGACTCTTAAGTATGGTCCTTGGACAAATATTTCTTATGCTCACTCTGTGATGTCCTCCATTCTTCTTTATATGATAGGGAAACCAAGGCTGAGAAAGAATGAGTGATTTAAAGAAGGTCGTGCTAGTAAGTGATGGAGTCAGCATTTAAATCTGGATTTCTTGGGCTCTTAACACCTCTAAAATTAGTTCTTTTACAACTCCATATTGTCCAGGCAGGCATAGCATCAGACAACCAGGGCTGTGTTGCAGGTTGGAGCATCCTGAACATCCCGTGCCTATCTCTATTTTTTGACCTTTGTTTATAGAGCACAGGAAATGGTGCCTTTCTCCGTCAACCCTGGCACCTTGCTGGGTGTGCCTTATCTTCAGACCTGATGAGAAAGGTATTTAATAGTCTTGAGGAGTTTGATTCTGTTGAGTAAAAGAGCCTGCCACTGCCCTAAAGCGGGACAAAATATTTAAAGAGCCAAAACAATGTCCTTAGTGACTTGATAATTAAAACAACACGACATAAGCACAGTTTAAATGCAAGCAAATTACTTAGGAAGAGGGGAAAACAAAAAACTCATGCTCTTTCAAATGTCTGCTATTTGTTTAATTAGAGAAGGATCTTGTTTTTTTTAGAGCCACTGACAATGGAATCCTAAATGAATTGATAGAAAAAAAGTAGTAATTAAAGACATCGTCTCTGCTAATAGCCCAGGAAGAAAAACTAAGTATAAATTGTGAAATGGAAAGATACTTGGCATGGGTCCTATGAAGAGAAATTATTAAAATGTTGGCGTGGTTCTCTTCATTTGGGCCCTGTTAAAGCAGAGCCGAGAAAAAGAGTTTGGGTAGGGAGTTTATTTGGGAGGTGATCCCAGGAAGCAACAGGGAAGGACTGGAGGAGGTAACACGGAGAATAGTTAGTGGCAATGAGCAAGCTCTCGGTGTAGGCAGCTGAGACTCAGTCTTGCTGGGCACCTTCCGAAAGAATGTGTGGAATATACCTTAAAACTGTCCTGCCGAGAGACTGTTGCACACAGGGCTTTTATTTAGCATCCCCTATGGGGTGAAGGGTGATCCTGGAGTATTATATCTTGGGCTTCTCCAAGCTGCTCTTGGCAAGCTCCCAGGGTGCTAGAGGACTTTTGGGCAGAGAGGGCCCCCTAGAGGTGGTAACTGGGAAGTGTTGAAATGCATGTAAGTGTCCATGGAGGAGGCTGGGGAGCTCAGAAATGGACCAAGGGAATTTGAGGCAGGATGGAACAGCATGTATTGTGGAGAGACTTTTGTATAACATCATCCTTCTAGATCAGCACAGTCCAATAGAAATATAACACATTGAACCACATACGTAATTTTAAATTTCCTAGTAGCCACATTAAAAAAATAAAAAGAAGTGGGAGAAATAAACTTTAATAATGTTTATTTAATTCAATACCTCCAAATGGTGTCGTCTCAACAGGTATTCCGTGTAGAGAAATTCCTAATGAGATAGCTCCTGTTCTGTTTTCTTATGAAGTCTTTGGAATCTGGCTTGCATTTTGCATTTATCATCTTCCTTTATGCCAGTTTCATCCAAATGCTGAAGTCATGAACTGAAGTTCATGGTTATAGTACTGGATCACACAATTCTAGGGCAATACAAGAAAGATACTCACTTGGAAAAGCCATCAGCAAAAATTTGTGATTTTATTCAAAATAATCCTCAAGAAATACTTTTTCCAAATATCTTAGGGTTATTATTCTTTATATTGTAAGCATCACTAAAGAATCTCTTTTTCATAACTTATGAGCTCTTTTGGGGAACTTTCTCTGTCTTTTTGATTTCAGATTCTCTTATGTAGCAATGACCATCACGATTCACTTTACACATTGATGGGAGAAGGCCTCCAGGCCCCCTTGCTATCCTCATCTATAGTCATGGGGTGCATGCCCAGAGCTTCCCATGGAGGTCCGGGGGGCTGCAGTAGGAACAGTAGGAAGACAGGCCCTCATTTGCCCTGGTCTCTCAAAGGTCTGTAATGGGGTTCTATCTCTAGTTACTGCATTCAAAAAACTTTTTTTTTTTTTTTTTTTTTTGGTACTGGGAATTGAACCCAGGGACATTCTACCACTGAGCTACACCCCCAGCCCTATTTTTATTCTTTAGTTTGAAATAGGGTCTCACTAAGTTGCAGAGGGCTTCACTAAGTAGCTAAGGCTGGCCATGTACCTGTGATCCTCCTGTCTCAGCCTCCCAAGTCCTGGGATTACAAATGTGCACCACCACGCCCGGCCAAAAAACTGTTTTTATTTATTTATTTATTTATTTATTTATTTATTTATTTATTTATTTTTCTTTTTGTGGTACTGGGGATTGAACTCAGGGGCATTCTACCTCTGAGCTACACCCCCAGCCCTATTTTTTATTCTTTATTTTGAAACCGGGTCTCGCTAAGTTGTGGAGTGCCTCACTAGGTAGCTGAGGCTGGCCGCGAACCCGGATCCTCCGGTCTCAGCCTCCCGAATGCTGGGATTACAAGCGTGCGCCACCACGCCCGGCCAAAAAACTGTTTTTAATACACGCAAAATATACATATTTAAAGCATGCCACAGTGTTTGATAGCTTCTCTCTCTTTTTCTTTTCTTCCCTTAAGAAAATATCTAGGAAGCCTAAAACATGTCCTATGCCTCTCTTTAGAGTTGAGAGAAGTGGCAAATCCTCTCACTGGATTAACCTTTTCAATTCCAACCTGCTGTTCTCCTTTCTGCCTCTACTAACGAGGCTGTTAAACATAACTACACACAAAACATTGACTTCCCAGTTTTCTTCCCAGGTTAGCAGTAACCATGTGATAGTGTTGGCCAATGAGATCTGAGTTGAAATTTGCTAGTGCTTCGTCTTTGTCTTCTTCCTTCCTGGAATGCAAGTAGGATGGCTGGCAATGTGGCAACCATCTGGAACCCAGGGGGCAAGGAGCAGAAGAATAAAGATCAACATGCTGAGGATGGGAGAGAAAAGGAGAGAAGGAAGTTTGGGAGAGCAAATGACTATTTTGGGCTTCTTTTCCAGTCCTGGAAGTACTTTAAGATTTGTTATGTGAGAGAAATAATGCCTTATGTGTTTAAGCCACTATTAATTAATTTCTTCACACTCACAGAAAATGAATTCCTATCTGAGATATAGAGGCTCTGCCATACTCACCGCTGGTGAAAACTCGGTATGCACTTGCTTTCTTGCTATTCCCTACAAGTGGCTAATTAAGCAGTCATCCAGAAACACAATTAGAACAAACAAACGTACAAAATACTGCAAATATGAAGCCATCAGTTCTCCAGAGACCTAATTAGATAGCTCATATATTAGATAGAAAAAGCATAGTCTATCAAAGCATTTACCTTTGCATTTTTGCCCCCAAGCCCCTTATTTAAAATGACCGCATCTTTTTCTTTGGATCATCACTCTCTTCATTTATGGGAGATGAAAATGTCACTTAAGATCATTATCCTTTGGGTCCTCACTTCTTCCTTGAGCCTAGCACAGGGAAGGGAATTGGCAAATGCTCATCATATGGAGAGACTGATAACATTGTACGAGCACAAGTCACTTCTCATTCAGGATCTGTTCATTTTTACCCCTTTTGGGAAAAGCGTCTTCTGACTGTTAACACTATCCTGTTCTGTGGATAATATTAGCTCAGGCTGCTGTTACCCTAGAGATGTCTTCTGCAGGTTGTCTGAGATCTGCACAGAGGGAAAGCAACCCCAACCAGGGAGGTGTTTTCTCCTGAGATTTTCCCCTCCCACAGTAACTGCCCAGGGCCACTACTAACTGTAAATAAGAAGTGGTAAGTCTCTATTTTATCATCACTTTCTTGGACAAATAACCCCAAACAAATACTTGTTAGAACCATATGGAAACGTTCCCGCTTCTTCAAGTGTGTGAAACTCCAAACCCTTACTACAGAAGGATGTAGAAGGATGGGAGGCTCAGAGTTCAGGTTTAGCAATCCACAGAAGAGGATCAATCCATTCCTAACACTTTCTGCCAAACCCACCTTCTGTAAGTTGTCATTAAAATAAAGCAATACAAATTTTCTGTTTTTTTTAAATTATTTTTGTTTTTTTGTGGTACTAGGGATTGAACACAGGAGCATTCTATCTCTGAGCTATACCCCCAGTCCTTAAAAAAAAAAACAAAACATTTTTTTGGACATAGTGTCTTTCTAGGTTTCTGAGAGTTTTGCTACCATGCTACAGCTGTCCTAGAATCTATGATCCTCCTATCTCAGCCTCCGAGGTACTAGGATTACAGTCATGTGCTACCACTCCCTGCTAAGCTTCTCTGTTGATTCACTCAAATTCATTCATTGTGATCTTTCTGGGGACAAAAGTTTATAGGGTTCTGACATCTACTATTTTTTTTTTTTTTACAGCTTGATGGTTGAGCTTTTGCAGCTTCACTTTGGTTTGGAACAAATATGCTAGTGGTCAGGCCTTGGATAAATTACTTAAGTTCTCTGTGTATCAGTTTCATCATCTTTAAAATGGGAATTATAATAATACAGATCTCACTGGGTTGCTTTGACAGTTAAATGAGATAAGAGGTGTACTATAGAATGCTCAGCACCATGCTTTGCATACACTAAGTCCTCAATAAATGATGATGGTTATTAATAAAATTAAGGTTATTACATTTTAAATTATGAATAATGATTAGTGATAAAATGTAATTTAAAAATGGTCTGATGAGACTTACTTTATATTAAGGTAGATGGAGTTGACTTGTCTTTAGGAGTTCATGGCTTCAGTGTTATTCAGCTTTTCATCACTATGACAAATTCTTGAGATAAATATCCTTATAAGGAAGAAAGGTTTATAGCTTTGGAGGTGTCAGTCCATGGCCAGTTGGTCTGTTGCTTTTGGGCCTGTAGCAAGGTGCCAAATCATGGTGAGACTGTAGGTGGATAAATCCTATTCACCTTTTGGTAGCCGGGGAGCAAAAAGAGAGACAGCAAAGGGCTAGGGTTCCAAGATCCTCCTTGAGGGCACACCTCCAATGATCTAACTTCCTCATCATGCCGCACCTGCTATCTGTTCCATGTCCCAGTGGTGCCATGCGCTGGGGACCAAGTCTTTAACACCTGGACCTTTGGGCGACATTCAAGGTCCAACCTATAACAGCTTTCATGTTCTTTTTTCAAATAAATAATTTTAATGGCAGCCAGAGTTTCTTTGGTTTTCTTGTTTGATCTGCTGGATGGCTGTTTGAAAACTGTGTCCAAGAATATTAGAAAATTGATTTGAAGAAAGATGTCAAAGGTTTTCTCTCTATGCTGTCCTTGAAAGTATTAGGAAGTGAATTGTTTAGATTCAATGCTCCTTGCCCTAGCCCACACGCCTGGATCAGAACAAAATCTAACAAATGCTAGAATAGCTTTCTTTACGAGAATTCCTTAATTGCATCTTTATAGCTATGGGAAGTAGAATTGGGGTTCCTAATATCCAAAGAAACCTCATTTGTGTCTGTCTGAACAGTGAGGAGTGGAAGAACAAAGTTGCTTAATATTTTTAGCGTCAAAGCATCTTAACCTTTATTTCAATCAGGTCCTGGAAGAAGGATGAGGAGAAGGGGTTCTTTGTTTTGTTCCAACTAGTTTACTCTAAGTCTTACAGCTGGTTAGAGTTTCTAAGAGGCTGTTAGTTCCAATTAATTTGGTATACACTCCTATATGTATGCTTGATGAATTTAGAGGCAGCAATGAATTTATCTGTGCACCAGCCATAAAATTTCCATTACTTTTCTTAATGAATTTTACATTTGATTTTGAAAGCTTTTTAAGAAGTCGCTCATTTGTTTTTCTGGGCCTTCCCCTCCTCCCTTTATATAATTCTTGTCAAAATAAAACTTCACTTGGAGGGATATTGGACATTTCTATAAGTCATCTTGCATTCAGGGCCGGGGAGAACTGCTTTCCCCAATGTCTACAAACTTTGAAGGCCACTTATCATCATAAGCTTCTTGGGTGCGAAAGTAGAGTAAAATAGGAAGCCCAAGCCAAAGAGATGGGTTTGCCAGAAAGTTCAGTTATCAGTTGCAGAGGGAAAATGCAATGATCTATGGTGCGTGTTTTATGGGAGGAAGATAAATATTTTGCTGCAATAATTCCAGGTCTGAGTTCCCAGTTCTGGGCCCTGTGCTTGCTTTAGTAGAGATAGCTGGCCAGAGGAGAAGCACCCCAGCACTAGGAGTCTGATTTTTGGTTAAAACCTGGCCCGGAGATTCTCAAACCTGGAGGGGAGTACAAGCAGCTGATAAACCTGCATTTCCAAGCTCTAAGCAATTTTCTTTCTTACACAATATAATGGCTAGACAATATTTTGAGGCAGCCTATTTCTTTGCTCTGAAAATACCACTCAAGTATACAATTTTACTAGGTAATGCAATCACACCATAATCAGAAAATGTGTTTGAGAGGCTGTGACTCTAAGGAACTAAACTGTGAATGTTTATGTTGCCAGCTTCTTGCATCTCTAGGGACTTTCTTTTAGGAATATGCTTTTTTCTTTTTCTGTGTATTAATTCGGAATGGGCCATGGCTCAAGAGTGTTACTTGTTCTTGCAGAGGTGTGAGGACTGCAAGAGGGCAGGAATGACTGCAAAGCAAAAAGAAAGAAGCAGGGCTGAGTTGGGGGTAGCTGACTTTGGAGTGCGTAGTGCTGTAGAGGTGGGGACAGCTAGGACTGAGCTATGGAGCAGTCTTCCTGTCCTTGAGTGGGGGTTGGTTCTCATCTACCTGGTAATGGTTGCTTTCTTTGGAGGGAGAGACATTTCCAACATTCTTGTCAGTGTTCTTTGTGGGAGAGAGCAGGAAACAAACACTTAGAAGAAAGGCCTTAGTCTGGGCCCCTCTGAGCTTTGTGCAATGGGTCTGGTTGTCACAGAGCCTAGACATGCCGGCAGCACTCTTAGCGTAGGGGCAAATGGTCTGCCTGAGGAGAGGCAGTCTCCTCCTCTCCAGAGGGGGATTTCTAAGAACAAGACAGGCCTGGAACCCTGGACAGCCAAATCTGGGAGTTGCAAGTTATTTCCTGCATCCAATATTTTCTGTTATCTCTGGGCCCCCAGTAAAGTGTTGACTATAGTCATGCACACACAATGACATCCTGGTCGATGATGAATCACATATGACAATGAGGATGTAGTCCCATGGCTTTATAATGGAGCGGAAAAATTCCCATCGCCCAGTGACACTGTAGCCATGGTAACATCACAGCTCCTGTGTTTGCAGTGGTGCTGATGTAAACAAACCTACTGTGCAGCCAGCCCTACAAAAAAAGTAAAGCACATCTAATTATGTACAGCACATATACTTGGTAATGATAATAAACAACTATGCTACTAGTTTATATAGCTACTCTACTATATTTTTATTATTACTTTGGAGTGTACTGTTTCTATGGTACTATGTATATAGAATAGTACAATACTATACTATCATTTTTATTATTATTTTAGAGCATATTGCTTCGACTCATAAAAGAAAAGGTTACTGTAAAATAGTAACTGTGTTATACTGGCAGCAGTCCCTCACATTGTGTTTAGCACGTTTCAGTGGTTGACTTTCCCCATTTAGGTTTGTGTAAGCACGGTCTATGTCCTTCTCACACCGCAACTGCCTACCGATGCATTTCTCAGAGTGGATCTCATTGTAAGCAACACATGACTATTACAGCCTGGTCTCTGAGATGTTGAAAATTAAGGTAAAATTTGAAGTTACCTTGGTTCAGAACAGTGAAGGAAAAGTAGCTATTCTGTGAGTGAGGTGGGTGGCACCTGATTCTTGGTGGGGCCTCATAGTGGGAAGGTCCTATAGGTGGGTGGAGCCTAATAGTAAGTGGCGCTTGATAATGGGTGGAGCTTGACAGTGGGATGGGTCTGTTGGTGGGTGGAGCCTGATAGTGGGTGGGGTCTGATAGTGAGAAGGCCTCCAGGTGGGTGGGACTTGGTAGTAGGTAAGGCTTAGTAGTGGGTGGGGCCTGATAGTGGGTGCTCCTGGATAATAGAAAAAGCCCAAGGGAGGGACCCAAAATAAGTTAAAAAAAGGTAAATGAAAAAATAAAGTACATTTTGGAAAATGAAAGAAGTAAATAGGATTAAAAAGTGGTAATGAAAGATTGGAGCAGGACAAGGAGACAGGAAGACCAATAAGGAGAATTTGTTGTAGAAAGTGAAAGAAAGATGCCTAGGTATCCTGGTGCATTCTTTTTTTTTTGCAGTACTGGGGGTTGAACCCAGGGGCATTCTACCTCCGAGCTATACTCCCAGCCCTATTTTTATTCTTTATTTTGAAACAGGGTCTCACTAAGTAGCTGATGCTGGCTGTGAACCCGGATCCTCCTGTCTCAGCCTCCCAAGTACTGGGATTACAAGCGTGCGCCACCATGCCCGGCTTCCTGGTGCATTCTAAGTGCTTTCCATGCTGCTTTGAGGTAGGGACTCTGACAGATGAGGAAATTGAGGCATGAGCTGTGTAGCAGCCTTCCCAAGATGCACATCACCACACTTTTACAGTGTTATGTTCCCCCATATTTAGTATTTTCTGTGGAAAAATAAAAGATAATTGTGAAATTGATGACATTTCACTTGGAGGACAAATGTCTCTCCTATTATTTGCTGAGCCTCTCTCAAAGTTAAAAGCACACATAAAATATGAGCCCCCGTTGTACAGAAATTCTGCAGGGCTGCTCCATCCTGCTGTCTCCGCTGCTTCTTGACTGCAAGTGACAGCATCCTGGAGAGGGTTGCTCCCACTTCCAAGAGTGGGGAAGGCATACATCAGCACCTTGGAGCAAGGGATACATGCTCATATGACATTACATTTCCAAAGCTCGCTCACTAATATCTCAAGTTATCTCACTAACTATGAGGTAGGCAGCATTTTCCAGATGAGGGGACTGTGTCCTAGGGAGACTAAGTTGTCTACTATGTGGCCTTGTTAGTGCAGGAGACCAGGTCTCTCCACCCTTCTACCCTGGTCTATTCAGGAGCATTTCCTGCTGGTGGAAAGTAGCGAGAGTGTCCCTGCCACCCTCTCCCATTGGACTTGTGACCATCACAAAGCATGACTCTGTGGAGGTGAAGGTGGAGGGGCTGAGGCCCCTTTGGAGGCCTGTTGAGATGACAGAGTCTGAAGGATAAGGGGTCAATATTCATGACAGTGGAGCTCGCTGGGGCCTGCTGATGAGAGGTGTTGACATGGCCCCCCCGCCCAACCTCATCTTTAATTTCTGCCATTTGATTTGAATCTCCGTGCAGGGCTGCTTTCCCTGTAGGAATCAGGCCAGAGTGCCTTATTAGTCCCCCCTGGCTGAATCTTTGCCTTAAAGGTGTGCCCACCAGGAGGTGCTGGTCAGGGACTACTTGGGGCCAGAGTTCTAAAGGGCCAGCTTCATTTCTGCATGCTGAGTTGCTTCTTGGCCTCTATTTCCCCCTCTAACAGTGGGGCCTCCTGGAGAAGAATGCCCACTCTGGGGTTCTGCCAACAGGAAGTCTGAGGAGCATGGAAATGACCACTGACTCTCCATAGAATTATCAAACTAGCTCTTTTGGTATTCTCATCAAAGAGGGGGTTGGAGGAAGGGGCAGTGATACTTGGGGAATAACACTTGTTGTGCAGCTGTGGGGGAGACCCTCTGCTTCTCATGAAAGGATCAGGCACTCACTCTCTCTCTCAGCACCTGAGGCTTAATACACTTGTGGGTCCTGTGCGTCCCTGGCTGGGATTTGAGAGCTGGATCCCCTGACAGAGGTTGCCTGAGATATGAGTTTCCAAAGGGGAATCTTTGATTGAGTGACTGGAAAGATTTTTCAAAGGATATCTGGAGGGGACTTTATTACTCTGATGCCTTTGATCACAAGATAGGCTGTGGGTTGTGTGGGTCAGTCCAGGGTGGGCTTTTGTAGAGTCTAGCCTGTGAAAACATTGGGTATCTGGAAGGATGGAGTCATTCCGACTCTATTCATTTAGGAGGGCATTATTTATTTGGGTGTCTGGCTCCCTCTTTGCCTCTTGACATAAAGTAAACTCTTTGAGGCAGGGTTGGCATCATAAACATCATTATATCTTCAAAATCTGGCAAATAGTTTACCCCTTGTAAATATTCATTGAAGATAGCTTTGGCTTACTCAAGTGATAGATGAGACTTTTTAAATTTTAATTTTTAAAAGAAAAATTTTGTGGCAATGGTGGTTGAACCCAGAGGGATGTTCTACCTCTGAGTTACATTCCCACCTCTTTTTATTTCTGTTTTGAAACAGGGTCTTGCTAAGTTACCATGCACTGTCCTTGAACCTGTGATCCTCCTGTCTCAGCCTCCCAAATACTGGGATTACTGGTATGTGCCATGGTGTCTGACATCTTTTCATTTTTATATTTGATTAATTAATTCAATAAAACAGCTGAAAAAATTTTAAATTACAGAGTGGTATTCAGTTAACAGAACAATTATTTTGTATAAACTATATCAGAGACAGCTGGAAAAAAAACTGTCATCCTCATATGTAACTAATTTGCTCTATGTACCAATGAGAATCTACTTTAAATTTCCATACCAATTTACCACCCCTGTACTATACCAGGCAAGGTTAGTGGCTACTGAAAATACTACCAGGACAGGGCTATCCAAAGACATACTTGGTTGTGTGTTGACTATACAAAAAGACACTATACAGTTTAAAAGAAATCTTAGCCCCACATTTCAAAATTGGCAAGCATTTTCCTCTTTGCCCATGTAATAAGGTAAATAGTAACTCATTTTGGTCAAATTGTATTTCTTTAATTATGAGCTACTTGCAATCTTTTCCTTGTTTAGGCACTATTTTATTTTCTGTAAATGGCTTGTTCAAAGATCCTTTCTTGATTTTCTTATTGGATTATTTCTATCTCTCTCTCTCTTTCTCATAGGTATGTATAAGGAATATTAATTATTTCATGGCATTTTTTCTTTGTCAGATGTCTTAAAAATGTCAAAGTTTATCATTTGTCATTTGAATTTAAATATAGCATTTTACAATAAAGACTTTTAACATTTTCTAAATATGTATAGTTTACCATTAATGATATAGTTTGCCATTATTTTCCTTTATACTTCTGAGTTTTGTCATGTCCAGAAAGGATTTTTGTCATTTGAGATTATAAGTACAATTTAACTGTTTTTACAAATAAATCTATATATTATTATCTGAACTTAAATATTTGATCCCTTTGAATTTCAGTACAAAAGGGATCCAGGTTAATTTTGTCCAAAAGCCATTTGCTAGCCAAAACTAGCCATTCACACCAGCTCCCTTTTCCTCTCATTGATTTCAAATGATCATATATATAATATACATACATATATATACAAATATATATGAGTACACATATATGTATTTGTGTTACTGGGGAGTGAAATTAGAGGACATTCTACCTCTGAGCTACACCTCCCGACCTTTTTATTTTGAAACAGAGTCTTTAAGTTACCATACACTGGCCTCAAACTTGCAATTCTCCTGTCTCAGCCTCTCATGTACTGGTAGTGCAAGCATGTGCCATTGCAACCAGCTCACTTTATTATATATTAACAAATACATTTCTGTTTTTCTTTTGAAGTGTGGCAGTATTTAGTGGAGACCTCTATGTTCTTTTCCATGTACCTACTGTATATATTTTTCTCCTAGTCTCCTAGGTGAGTCCTTTGGAGTTGTCAGATAAGGAATCAAAGATTATTTTATTTATTTATTTATTTATTTATTTATTTATTTATTTATTTATTGCGGTACTAGGGATTGAACCCAGGGGCAGTCTACCTTCAGGCTACACCCCCATCCCTACTTTTCATTCTTTATTTTGAAGCAGGGTCTCACTAAGATGTAGAGGGACTCACTAAGTAGCTGAGGCTAGCAGCAAACCTGCAATGCTCCAGTCTTAGCCTCCCAAATCCTGGGATTACAAGCGTGCGCCACCATGGCCAACTAAAGGTTATTTTTTTAAACCAACCTTCTTACAAGATAAGAAATGGACAAAGGAACCATCATAACCTAAGACCATGCTTCATGCCACACTGGGTGAGTTTTGTACTTTGAAAAGCTTCCTTGAGTGAGCACAGCTCCTGCTGAGGCTCAAATTCCTGGTTGGAACTGCATCCTGCTGGGTTTCCCTTCATTCTAAACCTGTCCCTCCCTGAGTCAGTCAGACACAACACACAACTCCAGGTTGACATCCACCTCCGTCCCTGGGGTTGCCCATGAATCATTGCTCGTGGAGTTTGGCTCAGTGGCCAGTGCTGCCTTCTACCCACACCATCTTACTCTAAACAAAAGTTTGGGTCTATGTATATTGCTGTTTACTCTACCATCATCTATACACCTTAAAGCAGAGGATTTGGCCTACTGAAAAGTACTTAAATTAACCCAAAGTCTAAAGTCTAAAAAACAAATGGACATTATGTGTCAATCTCAGGGAAGGGACCCCTACTTAGGAGCTGTGTGTTTTAGGGTGCATTTCTTTTCTTAACTCTGCTCAAATTCGAATCCCAGATTTCCCCTTGGAAGTGTTAACAAAATACATGAATCTGGGCAGATTTCCTCTTTGCTCAAAAGATTCTCAGTCTGCAGACAATAATATGATTATTTACATCCCCCAGACCCATCATGGAGAACTTAATTTTAATATGTCCCATAGAGGGCTTCAGCATAGCTCTTTAATTTATAGTGAGGAGAATAAAATTTAAGGAAATAAAAATAAGCCCTCAAACTCTGTGCCATACCACCCAAGATGCATGAGAAAAAAAAAAAAAAAAAAAAAAACAACAACCCAAAGTTTACTTGTAAACCTCAGCTCGGTTGTTAAAGCTTTCTAATTTTCTTGTGTCTTCCCAGCCAAAATGAACATATCCCCCAGGGATTTCTCTAGCACTTTTCATCTGATGCTGTCAAAGCACTTTACACCAGCCATCTAATTAAGACTCTGAACACCTCAGTGAGAGAGGGAAGCATCAACACCATAAACCTGACACACAGAAGCTGGATTCCCTGAAAACCTCACTAAATAAAACAGCTCTGGGTACATGATAGAGTGCACTGGATGGAAAGCACTGGAAAGTTTGCATGTCACCCGATTCTGCACTCCTCAGTGTCTCTTGGAGCATCCAGATCATTCCATGAAGAATTCTGTGTTGCAGGAATATTCGAAGTGGTAGAGTTTCAGAGTGATATCTCAGGCATTATGTGCATGAGAAAGGGAATCAGAAGTCAAAGAAATATGGAGGAAGAACTTAGGGGGCAGACCTGATGTAGCTTCCAGGAAGTAACTGGGAGGTGGGTCATGGGTAGGAGCCGTCTTTAGACAGGCTAAATAAGGCTCTGGAGGGACATCCAGGGGAAACTCCAGAATCTGTAATGGTGTCATGATTTTTTGTTGCAAGTAGCAAAAACCAACTCTGGCTAATGTAAGCAGAAAGAAAATTTAATGGAAGGGCATCCTGGTCAACATTCTAACTGCTATAATCCAAAGGAACTGACCACATAACTTAAAGGAAGGAAAATTTATTTGTTCACAGTTTTTGGAGATTTAGGGGTTCAGTCTATGTTAGGCTGGTGTCTGCGAAGCTCAGAACATGGTAGCTAGAAAGAGGGAGGAGAGAGAGAGAGTGCAAGCTCTCTGTTCTCACATCATAGAGGCTGGAAGCAGACAGGGAGCAGGGGGAGGAGGAAGAATATGTAATCTCACCAGGCGTGGTGGCGCACACTTGTAATCCCAGCATTTGGGAGGCTGAGACCGGAGGACCTGGGTTCGCGGCCAGCCTCAGCTACCTAGTGAGGCACTCCGCAACTTAGTGAGACCCGGTTTCAAAATAAAGAATAAAAAAAAATAGGGCTGGGGGTATAGCTCGGAGGTAGAACGTCCCTGAGTTCAATCCCCAGTACTGAAAAAAAAAAAAAAAGAATATATAATCTCGAGGCCACACCTCCAGGGACCCCTCCTTAGCAACCGAGCCCTGCTTCCAACATTGCTACCTTGTTTCTGTGAGGGCTAGGGTGACATTCTAAATCCAAATAATTACAAAGGCTATCAGAACCTCTCAGATTCAGGAGGAGACCCAAGGACTGGTCTTAGAAAACAAAGAACTAAACAAATTCTGGAGGGCAGGAATGGAAGTAATGGTCCTGCAGGGAGAACAATCTGATTTGCTTCTTGATGTTATGTTTGCCATACACAATGGCCTTCACTACTCTAATATCTATGACTATAAGCTTTTGGAAACAACATCTAGTTGGCCTAGCCCAGGTCATTTGTCCATCTTAGGTTATTCAGGGGCAGGAAGGAGTACACATCTGGCTCTTTCAGTGTCTGCCATGGGAGGTAGTATCTATGCTACAATGTGGCTTCCTTAATCTATATCAGGAAGGGAAGGACCCAGAATGTGCACAACCAGGAAAGTGGGAAATGACTGCAAAAATTGCCTCTCTCCATGTGGCTGTTCCTACTTAGAATTCAGAAATTTAAAGTAGGTGGTGTATAAGGTGTGTGCATATATGTGTGTACATGGAGAGGAGTTAGTTACTTGTTTACTTTAGTCCTAGTGATAGCAGGGGATACACAATGGAACAGGATTGTTCTTGTATGAGGCTTTCTCTGTACCTTCCACTTTTCTCCACTGGCTCATTTTCTTTCTTCCTTTCCCCTTCCTTCCTCTCACTTTTCCTCCCTCTCTCTTTTTTTCTTTGTGGTATTAGGGATTGAACATTTGTGTGTGTGTATATGTATATGGTGTATGCTGGGGGGCTGAACACAGAGGCATTCTACCTCTGAGCTACTCCCCCAGTGCTATTTTATGTTTTTTACTTTGAAACAGGGTCTCACTAAATTGCTGAGGCTAGCTGTGAATCTGTAGTCCTCCTGTCTCAGCCTCCCAGGTATTGGGATTGCAGGTGTGTGCCACCATGCTCGGTTTCCACTGGCTATTTCTTAATGTCCATGTTGGCGGGGCACTCAAGCTGGGCAGGCGCATATAGTTGCCACCTCTGGTCTTTGTGTTTCCCTTTGGTTAGCAAGGGCAATAGAGCCCTTGGGCACAGATTCAGTTCTATTATTTGTTCTGGTATAAACGTTGTTTAATCTGAAAAATTTCACTCCAGTTAGCAAACATCCTACTGCTCTGTGATTCCTGAACCTAGAATACCTACCTGTCCCTGCTTCCTCTTAATTCCTATGGCCTATATATTCTCTACTAGACAGTTGAGGATGTTGCTTTACACTGGTGTTTTGTGGATGTTTCTCTGATTTATTTCTTCTTTTCAGCTTTTGAAGAAGTCCTGAAACATAATCTTTTTGAAAAACTGATTTCCCAAGTGACATGTTTGGATGAAATCCAGGCCAGTCATTCAGTCATACAGATGTTTTGATGCCACATTTCTGAATATATGGCAATACTGGATAATCGACTGCAGGTTCCAGTGTTCATCCATTCTCTCTGTTTGGTACTGTCTGCTATTATCAGTCTGAAAATGGAATGTCTTAACTTTGTCTTCATCCTTCACCATGCAATTCTTTTGATCCTAAATTGGTATTCCTGTAATTGCTTAGGCTGGTCCAGGTTTTTTTGATTGATGTATTTTTAAGCCTCTTGGTGTCAGTGCAGCATAGCTAAGATTGTAAACGCTTACAAAATTGGGACCCAGACCCTTTGTTTAGTGTCTGACCTGGAGTACAGATGACTTCTGGTGAGGGTAGTGTTAAAGATGGTGAAGATGACTTGAAGGTAGAGAAAGCCTGTAGCTCCAGATTAATTGGAATTAAACTGTTCTTATTGCCTCTGCAGAATGCAGCCCCATTATGCCAGCTGACAAAAACTAGCTATCTGATATCCATCACCTCATTCTCCAATACTGTGTTTCACACCAGCTAAATCTCTAGGTATTGGGAATACAATTTCCTGCTCCGTGCTGGCTTCTGTCTGAAGACTACCATTTGCTTCTATTGACTGAGACTTAGTAATAGGTTAAAGGATTTCTGTGTGTGAGGCTTATTGAGCACTTTGGCTGCATGAGGAAGACAGGTGCAAATTTTCAGCTATCAACCTAGATACTTCTTGTGCTACTGAAACATTGTCTTATTGAGGGTGCCGGCTAGGGTTAGCCACAGCTTCAGGAGTGGCGGCAAGGATATCCAGTGACATGAGAAATATATATCACATTAAATACCCCATACCCTGTCTACTTTTGCATTTTTTATGGTATTGGGGATTGAACCTAGAGGCATTCTACCTCTGACCTACAACCTCAGCCTATTTTTTGTTTTAAATTTTATTTTTTTTGTTTTGAAACAGGGTCTTACTAGGTTGCTGAGAGTCTTGCTATATTACCAAGGCTGGTTTTGAACCTGTGATTCTCCTGTCTCAGCCTCTCAAGTACTGGGATTACAGGCATATTCCACCATGCCCAGCTTGCATGTTTTAACTTACTGATACAGAAGGAGTGATGGAAGAGGATGGGTAGAAAAGGTGCTGAATATTTAAAGAGTCTCATCCCCATGATACTCACCAAAGGGCATAGCTAGATTGTGAGTTGGGAAGGCTAATTTAAGGTTATATTTAATTTTGAAATGACAAACACATACTTCTCTTCTTGGATTTATATTGCACCAATTTTAATGAGTTTCAGTTGGCAAGTACAATATTCAATACTAAATCGATGCTTCCAAGTGTAGGAGATTGAAGGATGATATAAAAATCCCAGGGTCCTATATCTACCTCAGGCTCTCAGACCTTGCCTGTGACCTTGGCAGAATCCTCCAGATTGCCAAGTCTATTTTCCATCTTATTAAATGGAGAGAATAATAGCGTGCACTCTTTGTGATGCTGCTGTGAGGATGCACCGGGCATTACTTACCGAGCTCTTCCTTGCTCAGAGTAAAGCCCCAGTGAGAGACTGAGCACTTTAGCTCAGAGCCATACTGCACTCTAAAAAGATGTTTTCTCCTCTGCCTTGCTATTTATTGTTCAGTTTGGAAATGGGAAAAACATTGGCATAGATAGGCAGAGAAAAAGCATTTACAAGAAAAAGCATCATTATTGCTTCCTGGGGCTAGGAGCCAGAGAGGAAGTCTAAGGGTGGCGTTTCTGTGGAGCTGCTCTGTCCTGCTGGGCCCAGCTTCTTCCACATCTGGGGCTTGGTTGACCCTGCCCCTGCTCCCCAATCCTAGTCTCCAACTCACATTCAATTCTTGTTCTTAGTCCGTCTTCATCAGTGTCAGGTGAAAAACAAAAATGAAGTAAAACAAACACTTTTTGTTGTTGTTGCTGTTTAGGCATGATTGAATTTTTTCAAAAGGATTTCTAAAGACAAGAATTATAATATAATTATATATTAACTTAGAATGAGTGAGGAAAGATTTCTGATCCAAACTTTATAGTCCATAAAGGTGACTGGAGACTATTTCCAGGGAAGCTCAGTGATGGTGGTTAATACAAGAAACATGCCTAGAAGAGTGCCTGCCGACAGCAGGCTGGTAGTAAAGTGATTGTTCCTGCTGCTGCTGCTGCTGCTATTATTGGTTACTTTTCTTCATTGGTACTGCCAGTCTAGAATGTCCCCCCTTTTTAAGATTTTTTTTTATTGGCACATTATGGTATATATATAATGGTATATATATATATTTTTTTATTGGCACATTATGGTATATATATAATGGTGAGATTTGTTGTTCCATATATATATATATATATATATATATATATATATATATATATATATATATGTGTGTGTGTGTGTGTGTGTGTGTGTGTGTGTGTGCGCGTGTGTGTGTGTGTGTGTACATATATGTAATTTGGTCAGTTTCATGAAATGTCCTTTTTCTGAAGTTGGGGATTTATCTCTTACTTTGAATTTTCTGGGAGCTAAGCACTATGACATGGTCCCTTAGTGTCACAGAGGTGGCTGTGTCACCTGCTGGAATCTGAGACTCTGCTCAATTTCCTTCTATCCCACTGCTTTCTTTTTATAAGGAGTTTTTTTTTAAAGCATGTCCTAGGAGGAATGCTAATCTCTTAAGCATGAGAGGCAATGAAAAAATGGGCTTCAGGTAAATCATCTGTGTTGATCCCAACTTTCACTTACACAGGACCAAGGAAGTACTGCCTCAATGGGGAATCCCTGGGGTGTCACAGAAACAGGCAAAACATGTTTTCACCAGATCGGGTGCCATGGAAAGGGAGGCTATGATGGATAGGTAAGGGTTTGACCAATTCTCAAGTGCCCAGCTACCTTGTCCTTGGTTGATTCTAAAATAAGAAGGCTCAGAAATGAAAGACTTTGTGCTGAAGACTTCTTTACACAGGTGGGGGCTGATGGTTTTTGTGTTTCAGTATTATTTTTAATGCCCCAGGCAGCAAAGCCAGAATGATTCATGGAGTTGTCAAATGCTCTATAAGAAGTTTGAAATGTCACATTAAGTAGCTCTAGTTGCTATCATAACTGTGTGATGTTAGCACTTTATAGAGTGGGGGCTCTGATTTCTATTTCCAATTATACTTTCTGGATTAACTATTTTTTTTTTCTGATGCTTCGATGCCTAGGGTATTGCTGACTCCAGAGAGAATGCCTCTCTCAGGACTGGTAAATTTTTAGAGATGATAAACAATTTGCTCTTGAGCACCTTGAACAGCACTTTCAAATATACACCAAGAATCCAAAGTCCACACCCCCGCCACCTCCTCTTCTGGGATCTCACGCTCAGTGCCTTTACTCCCCTGCCCGAATCATCCAGGACCAGGTACCAGACAGCTGGGGACAGCCCCTAAGCCCCAGAGCCTGCTGAAATTATTACTACTAGCTGATCCCAAACCTGCTCACCCTACCTCACCTGCTCCTTCCAGTGGAAACCATCATCACCTGGTGCTTTTCTGTGTCTTCTCTCCTTTTTTTTTTTTGCGGTACTGGGGATTGAACTCAGGGGCGTTCTATCTCTAAGCTACATCCCCAGCCCTATTTTTTATTCTTTATTTTGAAACAGAGTCTCACTAAGTTGCAGAATGCCTCACTAGGTAGATGAGGTTGACTGTGAACCCGGATCCTCCGGTCTCAGTCTCCCAAATGCTGGGATTACAAGTGTGTGCCACCACGTCTGGCTGTCTTCTCTCCTCTTCTTGGCATCTGTGATCAAAACAAATTTTCCATAGAAGTTGTCTCCTGATCTGTTGGCCTTGCCATACTTACATAATAATAAAATCTACATTTTAGAACAGCTCCCCCCCCCCCAAAGTAGAATCGGGATAAGGCAAGGTCTAGAAAGATCTAAAGGGGTAAATGTGGATGTGGCCAAACAGCAATGAATAAATTGCAGTAGGTGAAAAAGTCATTTAAGAAGGAAACACTTCCATTGATGGTACTTACACATGTGAAGTTATCAATGCCCATCTTAATATCACATATGGGGAATGGGAGGGTGTGAGGTGGGACCCAGGGGGGAAGCTCACCAAGTGCTGTGTGCATGGATGTCCCTATCACTCTGAACTACGTTATGATGTGAGATCAACATGCATCAACAAAAGTATATTTAAAAATAATAAATAAATAAATAAACAAAATTGAGAAAGTGAGGAGCTGATGTAGGATATTCATTTGGCACATGAGAGAGGGAATATACAAAAGGACAATGGCCAGACCATGTATGACAATAGAACTTTCACCCACAGCCTTTGCAGCAATTGACCCAGAACAGATTTGGTTAGAGATTGCCAGCTTCCCTAATTTTTGCTCCTGCCTGCAACTCAGAACCAAGTAGAGAAAGCCACATATGCTCCTCAAACAAATTACAGAGAACGCCCTTCTTCCAGTTAGTCTGCCCCCGGCCTCTCTATGCTACCCAGCTCCACTGAGGCCGTATATAAGCCTTCCTTTTCTTTTACAATTAAGTTATCCTACTCTTCTCCCTCTTTTTGAGGCTCTGCCAAACACCAGTGGTAGCTGCTGACTCGCTTGCCATACCGTCTCTGAGTAAATACCCTCTCTTTTTTCTGTCTTCACTTATTTTCACTTGTTCTTTAATAATCAACCACTATGTCTAAGACTGAATCTAAGAAATGTACCCATCAAACTAATTTCCTTTCTCAACTTCCTAATGTGGGGCTGATTCTACCCCCAATCCTTCCCCCCACTAATTTTTCATATTTCAATACCCATCATGATTTTGTCATTCAAAGTCCTAATTAGTGATTAACTTCTTCTGATCTTTGTTTCTCCCAGATTCACCCTTTGCTCTCCATTCCAAGAGCTACTTCTACTACTTGATCACCAGTACCTAACTAGTGGATACCTTTACATTTTACAACACCTAATCTATTTTGTCAGATAACATTTTCTAAAATACTATTTCAAGAGGAAGTAGCCTCTTAAAACACTGACTTTCCAATCCTAACTGTACATTAAAAACCAACCCATCAACCCAGGTCCCATACCAGACCAAGTAGTCTCTGGGTATGGGATCCAGGTACTTGCATAATTGAAAAGCCTCCCCAGGAGATTCTATGGGCAATTTGGGCTCAGAGCTATTGATAGATCAAGCCAAAATTCCCTCAGTCTGATAGTCAAGGCTATCAACCACATTATCCCACAAACAGGGACACTTTTTAGTGTTTCTCAAACTTCCCCAGCAAGAATACCATGGAGATGCTTGTTAAATCCCATTGCTCTGGGTTGTATGCAAGTGGCAGGTTAATCAAACACTCCAAGTGATTCTTACCTTTGGGGAGGGTGGGAATTGGCTGCAGGGTATCTTGCAGCATCTCAAATGTTGACGTACATGTCTGTCACCTGGGGATCTGGTTGATGTACCGATTCTGATTGTGTAGGTGGGGACGGGGAGCTGGAGTCTGCAGCTGTGAGTCCCAGGTGCTGCCAGTGCCGTCAGTCCAGGAGTCATGCATGAGGAGCCTGGACTACCCACTGAAGTCACCTGGGGAGCCTTACAGACTACTGAGGCTCAGTAGTCACAGATTACTGGAGGGAGCCTAAGGAATCAGGAGTTTCAAAAGCTTCCCAGGTGAGAGCAGGCTGCCATCATGGCCGAGGACCAATGTTGTATAGATTCATCTCGGTGCCTACTTTTACTGTCATGCTGTTCTTCCCATCTGGATCTCCCTTCTTTTTCATGTCCATTAAGTAACATCCTGTAATTTCTGCCAAGCTCTGCTCAAAAGATGACTTCTTTTTTCCAAGATGCCTTCTTTCCTCAATTCAGCTTAAAAGAAACGTCCTACTTTGATTTATTTTAGCACAGATGTGTACAATTTATTCTACATTATCGTTTAATTACTTATGGATACCTTTTGGGTTATGAAAGTATCCAAGGTTTTCACTCTGAAACGTTACTATTGGGCTTTGCAGACATCCTACAGTACTTCTTGCACTTCAGTGTCTTAAGCAATGTAAAGAAAGCTATTCAAAACTTAGAAATAAATGAAGAGATTACTGCATGTCTAAGTCCTAGTTTGACTTGACTTTCTATTGACTACTCTATTTTACAACTCTATAGGGCCATAGGTTAACATGGATTTTTTTCCAGTAGAGATGCAAATAATACTCATCTTTTGGAAGATATAACTACAGAGGTTATGGTTTATTACCCTGTAAGACACGTCAGTTTTGTGTGTAGCCCGGAAATCTTATTCTAACATTTATTTTATTAAATTGGCTCTATATATCTCACTTGTTCCCTCATTAATTAATGAGTCAAATAAAATATTTGACACATACATTTGCATGAGTCATGATTTTTATCTGTTTAAAAATGTGTTGTAGAATGCTGAAATGCTTAAATAAGAGTTTAATCAATGGTGAAATTAGATTGACAAAGCAAGTGATAAAGCTTCTTATGGGAAGAGACAATATATCTTGCAAATGCAAAACAGAATAATCAATAAATCAAGCAACATGCGAAAACCCCTGAGTCGTAATAATTCAAAGCAGGGATGAGCTATCGTCATTTGGATGCTCTTTGTCATGGATTATGAGGACAGCCCTTCCCCAGACATTTTTCAGCTGTATTTTTTTCTTCCCAGTGAAAACAGAGGTTTGGAATGTTGGGGCGGTAGTGGCAGGGCCCACAGCAATGGCATCAAATGATCAGTTCAGATCTTGGCTGTTCAGTAGCGGTTCCCTATAAATTGGGGTTAATAAGTCCCTAGGAGGTGTGTCTGGTGCATAATGGGTGCTTCATAAATGTTAGTACTCTTCCTCCTGAGCATCTTTAGTCGATGAGAGAGGTGGACAACTTGCAGCCTACATTGGAAACCTGAGTTATGGAGAAAGAGTTAAAATGACTTAATACTGTTTATATAGGGCCATAAAAACACCATCTGCTGAACTAGCCAGTTAAGCCTCTACAAAGCTGACATGCACTAGTGCTGTACTAGGAGGAGAGGAATAGCCGAGGTCTTGCTGTTTCTATCATTATTCGGAGGGCTGCCATCCCAGGACCGGTCTCCAGTTTACCTATCACATAACCCAGTTGTTCAACATTTAAAGATTTATTTTGGTTCTTAAATATTTATGCTCTCCCCCAATCTTTTATTGCTATAGTTACTGAGGAAGAAAAACAAGACCCAGGAGGTTGCTGTGCGGTATATCAGCAGTTTGAGGCTTTACTGTTAGGTTGGGGTATGTTTCATGTTGAATTAGACTCAGATGAGTGGATTAATATTAAATCCTCATTTTGCATGATGAAGCTAGGTGTGCCTGGGAAAGAATAAGGTCTTTTCCTTTTTATACTCATCAGTCAGTGAAGAAAAGGCCACTAGTTCTGCAATATTCATTGCTGAGGCAGAAGTGAATGGCAGCAGATTCTGAACCTTAGGGGGGGTTGCCTCCAATAAAGTGTGCAGCTGAAGGTTGTCCCAGTGGTAGAAGTGAACTCAGTGATTACTCCTGCTGCCTCTCAAACACCTGTGTTTGGATCCTACGTACCCATTAGGCCTAATGATGGGCTGATTCCACATCCCTGGGACAGTTGGCCTCATTTGGATGATTAAAGAGAATGAGATATATGTCCCAGACACCTGCCAACTTGCAATAATAATAGCTTGTATTTACATAATGCCTTTTCCTGAGAACCTCAAAGCACCTTTTCTTTGAAAATCTTTTTTTGATAGGAATGGGAGACAATCTTATTTTCATTTTTCAGAGTCTTAGAGTCATGGTAGGATATAAATATTTTGTCATAAGTGGTAACTATTCTGTACTCCAAATTTTGCTGCATAATGAAATCACTTGGAGAATTTCAACAATTCCAGATTCCTGACTCCTAAGCCCCGGCATGCCCACCAAACTGCTCTAGGGGAATGGAATGGTCGTTGTGATTTTTAAAAGCACCTTAAATGACTGGAATGTGTATAAAATCTTTGAGACCCACAAAGGTAAAGGCATTTGGTCTGGGGCATTTCTGTGAAGTGTTAATAGTAGGAAGAATTTCAGAAGGTAGCATTGTTAGAACTAGTCTTCCCCATTGGATTCTCCATCCCTATTGGTGTTTTTACTCCCCCCAAAATGCTATTAATAAGAGGCATTTAAAATACAGTCATCTGCTGCAGGATGATGTTTTGCTCAATGATAGACCACATATATGATGATGTGGTCCCATAAGAAGATAACAGTGGAGCTGAAAAATTCCTATTGCTTACGGACATCCTAGCCATCATAATGTCATAGTGCAACACATTGTTCATGTTTGTGGTGATTCTGGTATAAACAAACCTACTGAGTTGCCAGTCATATGAAAGCAAGACACATATAATTATATACAGTATGTGTAATACTTGATAATGAGAGTATGCAACTGTGATACCGGTTTATGCAATATGCCATGTTTCATGGGCAGTAGATTTATATATCTCATGTTTACCACATCTCTAGATTCTCTCTCTCTCTCTCTCTCTCTCTCTATATATATATATATATGTATATATATACTGCATATCTGTATATATATATGTGTATATATATATACACATATATCTGCAGGTGGCTATACCATCTAGATTTGTGTAAGTATTCTCTCATGTTTACAATGGTGAAATCACCTAAGGATGTATCTCTCAGAATGTATTCCTGCCATTAAGTGACGCATGACTGTATAGCTTAGTGTCAGAGCCCTTGGGATAATCCTCACCATTGCCTCCAGCCAACAATAGGCCAGCTCAGACCATTACCCTCAAGCAGGAATTAAACTTTGGTGGAGAATTCTAGGGAGAAGATGAGTAAGAGTGTCATTTTAAAAAACAGTAAGAATAAATTAATCGTTTTGGAACTTCAGGTTTTGGCAAACAGTTTTCTAGTAAACTGGGGTCTTAAGAAGGGAAAATGCCAAAGGCCTTTGAATCACAGTGGAGAAGGGATACTACAAATCATGGAGTATAAAGGGGGAATGTGTGCTATGGCTAGGAGCTATCTATCATTAAACTTACTTGTTTCTTGCATTTCATAAAGATGTTCAGCACTGTTGAGTGTTGGAAAAGCCATGGGGCTACTGGTACATCCTGTTCCTTGATCAGTGGTGGTGACTTGGTCATGGCTTCTGGGGTGGGACCAACTTCACCTGAAGATGCATGGATCTGAGGGTGATGTTTACAGGGCTGATTTGTGAAAGCAGCTGTTGCCTTGGGGAGTGAGGCTGACTTCTCAGATGTTGACTGCCTCTCTGTCTGGCAGGTAAGAAGAAGAAGCAGGGTAAAGAAGAGAAGGAAGGAAAAGCAGAGTGACTATGGAATCTGTGCAGAAACCATGGGAAAGAGGGGAGATGATTGGAGAGAAGGCAAAAAGGTTGTAGTAATTTACTCATAAGAGTTTATTCTCTTAGTGTCTTAGAAGTCATGTATAGGTATACAATGTATGTATGTGTATATGTTATATATACATACATTATATACATTACACATCATATATATATATGTTATCCCATATATATATATATATGGGATAACATCATATGAGGAAATTGTAGTTAACAGACAGGAAAAGATTTACTTGCTGGCCTATAGCTCTTTTAACCCCAGAAACTGCCCTCTATCCACCCTATGTTACCATTTTCGTAGGTCACTTTTGAACTGTGTGAGGACAGGGCCCAGTGTCCAGTGGGGCTGATGACCTTCTCATGGCTTCCTTTCAGAAAGTTCATGTAAACACTTAGGCACAACCTGTCATTTAACAGCCAAGACTGGGACTACTAAGAATCTTTAAGGGTACTTGGTGGGTCTTTATATTCACAAATATAGTGTCAACATTTTTATTTTCTAGTATGAATTATCAGAAATTATAGCTAACTAAAAAACCTGGACAAGTAACACATTCCAATAGTGTTTCATGAGAAAGAATAATATTTTTCTCTTTATTTCTGATATATTTTTAGGCTATGAAAATAATCAGGGTAAAAGAGCTGATAGAACCATAATGTTGGAGGGTCATTAAGGAGGATAAGAGAAGGGAAAGGGGATTTCATCTTGTGAGGGATGAAGTAAATCAGTTTTCAAATCTTGGCATAAAGTTTCATAAACATGTCTCAAAGATTAAATAGGCATTTTATGTTTTTACAGTCTTTTTTTCTGTACTGGGGATTGATCCCAGGGGTGCTCTATCATGAGTTATACCCATAGCCATTTTAAATTTAATTTTATTTTGAGACAGGATCTCACTAAAATGCAGAGGCTGGCCTTGAACTTGAGGTCTCCTTGCCTTAGCCTCACAAGTAACTGAAATTATAGGCATGCACCACCATGCCCAGCTTGTTTTTATAGCCGTATATAACAAAAACACCAAGGTTGTACCTCCACATGGTAGATGCTCAGCAATGAGGTCTATATTTCTAAATTTATTAAGAGCAAATTATGAATGAATAATGTTTTACATACCTCCAGCATGTTGGGTGAGAGTACCTAAAATGGAGACAAACAAAAACAAATCAATCTAAATATATTACAAATTAAAAATATCACCACACTGGAAGGGACGAGGAAAACAAGAACTAACCTAGGTAGCTTTGGAAAATAGTATTTTGACTGATGTTATCAGGCTAAGAAGAAAAGAACTGTATGCAAATAGTATAGTTTAGTTAATAAATCTTTTTCTCACAGTATTACAGCTTAGCAATTCTGTAACTAAAAACTTAATGTTTATACCAGGGCTAAAAAAAGAAGTGAATATATTGCAGATAATGAGAATCAGGTTTCTCATAGTTGGAAAAAGAAATTGTAAATAAGAAAAGAGACTAGAATCAATCTTATGGTGTTGAATTGGAACAGCAAGTATGGGTATATGATTTTTAATGTGCACACAAGTAAGTTGATAAAGAAACAAATATAAATGGATATGTATGCATGGTTAGTATACAGCATACATTTCTCAATTATGTCTGTTTAGAGGAACAAGGAACAATGACACTCCAGCAGTAATGAGCAACCAGATCTTGGTTCCTAAATCTCATTGTTTGACAAAATAATTAGGGCTCCTCGTAGGAGAAATGCCTGATTCTAGGGTTGGGGCAAGAAAATACAAAATGAGTCTGAGTCATCTTACAGTAATGATGATCTAAAAAAATAATAATTGAAAAGGTGATACAATGTCAAAGAAAAGAAAAGCCAGCCTGAAAGAGCTTCTAGCAGCTAAACGGGACAATGTGAGCAACACAGTAAATAATAATACTAATAATATTGGATTAAACCCAAAGAATAAAAATCAATATCCACTTGTTCATCCTGATAGAAGTAATTGAATAAATAGATGGGAGGAGAGATGTCTCTTCTTTACAGAAGATTTCCCATTAGAAAATATAGAAGGAATGAAAGACTTGCCAAATCACCATTTAGCAATGCACAGTAAAAATTGTTGCCAGGAAGATCTAGAGATGGATGCTAAAATTAGTGGGCAAACGTTTGAGGAAACATAGCATATTAGCATAGTCTCAAAATATCTCTCCTAAGATATCAACCAATTATAAAGGGAAAATAGTAGCTTTATAGTGGAAAAACCTGACAGCACACTAACCAAGTGGTCAAAGTTAATATCACAAGTTAAATTACCTGAAGTAGACAGTGGCAGAAGTTTCTGGAATGTTGAACAATTTTGGTCACTTTTTCATTTGTTCTTTCCATCTCTCTGTAATTCAAGCTTATATAAACTTATTCTTTTTTTTTTCTTTTTTGCTGGGCTCTGCCATTTTATAAACTCATTCTTAAATATTGGAGCTGATCCCCTCCCTTACTATCTGAAGAACAGCATGGAAGTATCTCTATAGTTTGGCCCCCACTTTTTTGTCAGCTTCAGTCCCCACCAAGCCTCAAATTTTAGTGTGCACCTGTGGTCTCTATTCATTTATAAATTTCCAAAGAAACTCTACATTTTTTTAGGGGAGCGTTGCTCATGCCATTCCTTCAGTATCACCCTCCCATTCTTGCCTGTCACCTTCTAGTCACCTCAGCAGGTAGCCTAAAGGGTACCTCCAAGAATCCCTACTGCCTTTCTGTTCTTTCCTCCCTCTCCTGTAGCAAATTACTCATTTTACCTAGTTTCTATTTCACCCTTGCTTAACAATACAGGGTAGTTGTTTACTTGTTCATAACCTTTATGAGCTGGAGGTTCTCAAACTTCAAAGTGCCTAGGAATCAACCAGGCAACTTGTTAACAATGCAGGTGTGGTGGTGCATGCCTGTAATCCCAGTACTTGGGAATCTGAGACAGGAGGATCTCAGGTTCTAGGCCAGCCTTAACAACATGGTGAGACCCTTAGCAACTTAGTAAGACCCTGTCTTAAAATAAAAAATAAAAATGGCTGGGGGTGTAGGTTGGAGGTAATATGCCCCTGGGTTCAGTCTCCGGCACTGTCCCCCCTGCAAATGTAGATTCTGGGAACACAGCCCCCCCGTGCTCATCAGTAGTATGTTATTCCAAGTGTAATCCAGGAGTTAAAAATAAAAATTTCCAGGACCCATCTCAAGTGTAGGGAATGGCCTACCAAGTGCTATGTGAACTACATTGTGATGTGAGATTGTAATGCACCAATAAAAGTATTAAGAAACTGTAGGAAATGGGCATCTCTGACCAGAGAATCCTAATGTGTAGCCAATATCTTTGAACTGTACTTGGGATAATACCAGGGGAATGAAGAACACACTGAATCCCTGGAACCCTATAGAAAATCTGGCATGCATGGGCCTGTGATAAGCAAAAGGGACACATATGAATGTCCCTGTGTCAAACAGCAAAATTATGACTCGGGCTTTTGCCAAGTGGAAAGAGATTTCTGACCACTTGAGGAGAGGAGAGAAGTTACTTTGTCGAGAGACTGGAGACAGGCCCAAGCTCCAGTGAACTACAGACCACTTCATCAGCAGAAACTGCTGTGTGGCTCCTGTCCTCATCTACTTAAAGAATAAGAGGACGGGTCCAGGTCACACGGTTAGCGGGAAGGCTAATACAGGTGGCAGTTATTGATGATTTACTAGATCAAAGACCTTTAAGCCAGGCAATAGAGATGACCCTTGCTTATTGATTATCACCTGATAGCTTTAAATTATCCTCAGTGTTCCTGGGGACAGAGAAGAACTGGTAAGGAAAGGGGCTTAAAGAAGGTCAATAAGTTATCCCCGACAAGTTAAAGGCATCAAGCCCAGGCAGGCACCTTTCTTTCAAGTGCACTTATAAGAGGTAGAAAAGAAATGAAATAGGCTTCTAATTATTTAAATTGGACCTCCACTCTGCTGAGCGGTGCACTAGCTAGCATTCTTCCTCCCTGGGAGCTGTCGGTTAGGCCAGGAGAAGGAGATTAAACATGTCAGTGATAGGTGTGGAAATAATTGGGGGCAGTAATTGGGAGAAATCCAGGTGCCTGATTGTGACTCTTCTCTAGTTTTCTCTTTCAAAGTCTAGATTCACATTAGCGTATTCATGACCTCATCCATGCTGGATGGAATTTATTAACAATAAAAATGATTACAAAAATTACTTGCCTTTAGAGGACCAGATAAGCTACAGCCTCAGTGCTGTGAATGCATATTTCTGTTTCCATACAAAATTTTTTCTTTTCCTAGTTTGCAAAATTTTTTAAAAAAAGTTTTATTTATTTATTTTTTTCAATTGAATTCAGGGTTAGGTTCAGTGTTGGCTTTCAGTTTGAAAGTGTGAATTTATCCCATGGTTGAAAGTGTGGGTTCATCCTATGGCAGGAGTTTTTCAGTAGGTAAAAATATGCTTATACCTTGTTTGAAAATGTCTGGTATATTTTCTATAGTATAGGTATTCAATACAAGATAGTTTAAATATTTCCCTAAATAAATTCTGAAGAAAGTAGCATTTTCTTGTCTGACTCTCAACTTAGTTTTTCTTTAAAAAAAGCTATGTGTGGCCAGGTATGGTTGTGCAGATCTATAATCCCAGTACTTGGGAGGCTGGAACAGGAGGATTGTGAGTTTGAGGCCACCCTCAGCAACTTAGCAAGACTTGCAGCAACCTAGCAAGACCCTCTTTCAAATAAAAATAAAAAAGGGCTGAGGGTGTAGCTCAGAGGTAGAATGCCCCTAGGTTCAATCCTAGTACTACAAAAAGGAAAAAAAAAGCAATGTGTATGTGTTTATGTGATGTATCTATGTAAAATATAATATTATTTATTTTTTAACCCTTATTTTCAAGACTCATAATTCTCCACTCTTAAAATTTCTCCCAGGGAGGGATTGATAGCAAATATTTGCCTTTCTCAAAGTATTCTAATCTAACCTAACCTGAATAAAAAAAATCTATCTGTGTTATAGAAATTTCAAATATTAGAATTCAAAAAGAAGCACTCTTAGCTAGAAAGAGTGCACACAGGATACATTTGCCTATCTTGCTAGTGTCCTTGCCCCTTCGGAGAAGCCATGAAGGGGATATTTTAGTCTAATGCTACTGCTGAAGCTATCTTACCTCATCCAGGTCATTTTTAGGAAGGAGTTTGCAGTGATGATGTTGGAGCTCTCTATCAGTCCTGGGAGGAAGTCAGGACAAAGATTTTTAGCCTAGTTTGGCTGAGGAGGAAATGAGGTTCAGAGAGGCTGTAATTGATCCAAAGTCCAACAGTGGAAGTGAGATTGCTCTTTCCAATCGAGTCAAGCCTGCTCTTGTCTTCCTCTCCCTTCCTGCATTGAACACCAACCATATGCCACTTAGCATGCAAGCACTGGGATTTCCATGAGCTTCCCTGCAACCTTGCATATCAAGACAAATTCCTGCTCTTAAGGGGTCACAATGGAGTAAACAGGAACACAAAAAGTAAAACCTGACCAACTCAATGAAGAGTACCAAAACATTAGAACAGCTGTGATATCAATATTAGAGGCACTCACTCATGTGAGAAGACAGGGGACTATTGGTCAGTTGGATGTGGGACAAGGTAAGGAGAGACTGTGATGCATTAGACCATGCTTCATAAGACAGTGAGGCTCTAGCAAACTCTGCAGTAAGAGCAGGCAAAAACAGCCCTGAAATTAGCCTGATTGCAAAGTGTCATTCCATGAGAAACTCTATGCAGAAGGGGGGCGGGTCCATGGCCAATAATTGTGTGAAAATAGAAGGCACTATATCAGAAATTCACAACTTTTATTGAGATTTTGAGGACTCTGGGAACCTCTTCAAAAAGAAATCTCTTTAACTTATATAATCCAGCCAAAGTGTGGGATTAGAGTGCCTTAAATAAACTCTTTTTTTGAGAAAAAATTCAAGTTTTGATAGTGTAATGTGGAACTTGGAAAAGCACAGACTTATACCCCCTGGCTGGTAGGCCTCGGCAGGTGGCTGAGATTCAGTTGTAGGAAGCGCAGAGCTGAAGTGCAGTGGAGAGCAGCCCCACTCAGATGGGTAATACGCCCTAAAGCAGGCACAGCCAACACTGACACCAACACTGACCATCACTGCTGTCTTATATCAATAACATCAAGCCCTCCCAAGAAGGGTCTGCCAGATCCCAGAGGGAAGTAGGGGAGGAGGAGGAAAGAAGAGCCAGAGGGACATGCCATTTTTTTTTCTTGTGGTACTGGGGATTGAACATAGGGGCATTCTACCTCCAAGCTATACCCCCAGTTCATTTTTAATTTTTTGTTTTGAAACATAGTCTTGCTAGGTTGCTGAAAGTCTCACTAAGTTGCCGAGGCTAGTCTTGAACTTGTGATCCTCCTACTCAGACTCTCAAGTATGGGGTGGCATGCCAATTTTTATTTATCCTATTAGACAGTGTGACTCACTCAGAAGCAATCCTGAAATGGAATCCCAGCCCCTGGAATGGGTGGAGATGGAGAGGCTGCTGGGAGAGGTGGTGTGGAGGGCTTAACCAAGGGCACAAGCTATTCATTTGGGGTGTGGAGACCTCCCTTCCTTCAGTGGATGCTCTCAGCTCCTCTTCTTTACCAGGTGACTGCATTAGACAACAACCCGTTCACTACTCCATGCATATTTGGAAGAACATCAGGAACATTCTTTAACTTCAGTATTTGTTTGTCTCCCTCCTCTCTTGTCATTTTGATCAAAATCCATCTTGAAACCAGAGAACATTATGCTGAGATCAGCCAGTCTCAGAAATTCAAGGATTGTATGTTTTATCTCATGTATGGAAGCTAGAGAGAAAATAGGAAATAAAGGGGACTTGAGATAAATGAGAAGAGAGACCAGTAGAATAGAGGAAGGAGATAGTGGAGGGAGAGAGGTGGGCAGTAAAGAAACAAGGCTTGAGGAAGGAAACAGTTCAATAATGTTATGTCCAAATAGGAAGGCATCACCATTAATCCAATTAACATGTACCAGAAGGGAAGGGGAGGGACAGGGCGGGACACAGAGGGAAATATGTCATGTGATGTGTGCATGTGTGAATGGGTCACTTTGAATCTTACTATGATATATAACAGCAATGCACCATCAAAAGTTTAAAAGTAAAATAAATAGAATATCTCAAAAAAAAAAATCCATCCTGAGAAGCATTTCTTCCCTGTTATACCTATCACAGACCACAGTCTCTTATTACACCATGATTCTGTGTTTTCTTCCAAGGCCCTTACATTACATACACCAGGGAGCAACCTTGCAGGTCCTCTGAACCTAGAACTGTGCTTGGCACACACAACACTCAACACTTACTGAGTAAAAGTTTGATTGCCAGAGCTTTTCAAAGAAATAGTCATTTCCCATTCTTTGTTGAACAGGCATATAAAGGGCAGGGTAGAAAAGAGAACTAGCCTTTATCATGCTTAACCATGTGTATACACTTTTCCTACATTACCTCCTTTAAGGCTTGCAATATTCCCTGTGAATGGGTATTATTATATAATCATCATTATTTTGTAGATGAAGAGATGGAGGGTCAGAGAGATTTCACTTGTCCTAGGTCACCCAAGCACTAGGTGCATGTGGCGTCTCAGTCTGAGCCCCAGCTCCATCATCTTAGGGCCATAAAGAGGACAGGACATGCGTCATCAGAAGGTGAAATCTTTTGCTGATCTTACTACTAATTAGTGTTAAATTTTTATTCTCTAATATTTGACTATATAGAAAGTCATGGATTTTTACCACTTCCTTCTATTTACATGGCCTATATTAAGATTTCTTCCTGAATTTGGCCCTATCCCTTCACAGGTATGGATCTTTCTGAAAGCTGATGATTACCTAATGCAACTTCATTTAATACTTTAAATGAAAAGACTTAAATTCCCATTCTGCTCTGGATCTGTTGGAGTAAAATGCATGAATCCTAGGATCTGTGCCCTTTTTGAGATGTTGGTCCTTCACTAGATGGCACTGTTGTATTAGTTTTATCTATTTCCTCGTTGGTTCCTGTTCTGTGATACTCTAGCTGTCTCTTTTTGCAATTTCCAGGGCTTGGTCCAAGGGCAGAGTGGGAAACAAGCAAACATCATGTTTACATTTTATTAGTATGGGTCCTGAATCCTAGCTTAGATTTTAGGATTTTTTTTTTTTTTATCCCCAGTGGTAGTCATCTTTTACTGGGATTCCCCTCGTCGTTCCTGAACTGCACTGAAATCAGCAGCTTGACCAGTTTACTACTGGAGCTAGAATTTAGACTTCTGTCAAGCTGACTCCAAAACCCGTGACCTTGACCAGGTGCCAGAGCACGTGGCCCTGGGGAACCGTACCTCTCGCCATTCTCCTTCTCCTGCTCTCTGTTCCCACAGCATTTTCACTCACTATCAAGTGCATGCTTGTATGTAAGTTAGGTTGGAATCATGTCTTGTTAATTTTAAATATATATTTTTTGACTCTTCAGTTCATTGTGAGCTCCTAGGGAACAGGGATCCATATGTTTTCTACCATACTTTGTGATGAGAACAGAGAATTTCGAAGTTAGGCCTGGGTTTCATTGACCTCTCTGCTTTTAACAGCACGGTGATACCAGAAGCTTCCATCAAAACTCAGTTTCCTTACCTGTGAAATGGGCCTAATAGCACCTATCTCAGAGACAAGTGATAACCTAAGGCTCTTGCCAAGTGCTGGGATTTCATCACCAACTAAAGGTGGCGAAAGCTACATAAGTGAATAAGATTATAGCTCAAGGCCCCTGGGCCCCTGTGTTGCCCTATCTGTAGCTGTACTGGGTGCATTTATTCCATTAACCATCATTCAACAAATGTCAGCTACTATGTGCAAGGCACTGTGCTGGGCCATAGGGGCAGGACAGTGAACCAGGCAGTCAAGATTGCTGTGTTCAGTGCAAAGGAAGGCAGATTCGAGAAAGGAAATGAAACGGGAGCCTGGCTAGAGGATGCAAAGGAGGCAGGGCCTGGTGGCCAGGGAAGGACTGGCTGAGGAGGATGGCTTTGAGTTGAGTTGTGAAGGATAAAAATAGTATTTATGCAGCCCGAGGAGGAAGTGTTTCATTCCCTTAGATTTTCTGATACTGACGTTCCTAGAAATCTCACTGTTCTGTCTGTGATGGGAAGTTCGGTGGTTTATGAATGACAGCCCTTATTTAGGACAATACATATATCCTCTAACGACTCTTCTTCCTCTACCCACTCTGGAGAAAAGGCATAGAAAATGTAATTGCCTTATCTCATGAGTACAACCTGGCGTCCACCTCTGTGATCTATTTTACAGATGCCCAAGACTGCCTGTTCCATGGGAGACAGCTTCTCTCTCTCTCTCTCTCTCTCTCTCTCTCTCTCTCTCTCTCTCTCTCTCTCTCTTTTTCTTTTCTTTCATACTGGGGACTGAACTCAGGGGCATTCTATCTCTAAGCTCCATATATTTTTATTAATTTGGATAAGGGTCTTGCTATGTTGCTGAGGCTGGCTTTGAACCTGTGATCCTCTTATCTCAGCCTCCCAAGTACTGGGATTATAGGCATGGGCCAACAGGTCTGGTAAGCCATTTTCTTTTTTTTTTAACCTAAGTATCTTTACTTACCATCTGCCTTTGGGGTCTCTAATGAAGGGCTGCTCAATTGGGCACTGTAGACATTTCAGATTCGATAATTTCCTATTTGGGGGGCTATCCTGTGCACCGTGGGATGTTTAACAGCATCCTGGGACTCTACCCACTACATGCTAGTGACAACTTCTTCTCCCTTCGGGTTGTGACAACAAAACTATGTCCAGTCATTGCCAAATTTGTCACAGAGAGTAACATCAACCCTGTTGGAGAACCGTTGCTCTAATCCCCGTGGAGATCTGCCACGTGAAGTCTTTGCTTGGGGACAGGGAGGGTGACCTTCACTGGCTCGACTGCTGGAATTGGGGACTGGGAACTCCATCTCCAGAGTTTCCAGTAAGAGGATTAGACTGCCAAGGTGACTGGAATGCATTCCTAATGAGTCAAGCTGCCAACATCTGTTTGTGGTAATTGAGGACAGCTGTGATGCCGGCTGGGCTGAGACCTCCAAAACCTTCCCCGGCCCCTGCAGATATTCGAGCTGGCCCTGGCCATTCTGTCCCATCCACCTCTGGCAGGAAGATGCAGGCAAGGTCAGGACGTTTGCTGAAAGTGGAATCAACCCAGACAGCATCCTACATCCGATGCTGCTGGGCTGGTTGTGATGTACAAAGTGATGTTCGTGCCTCAGAGGCTGTACAGGGGAAAAAAAAATTGTGCATAGTACAAAAAAGCAAAACACAACCAAAAAAAAAAAAAAAAACCAACAAAACAACACTAACGACTCACATATATACACCCACATGATGTTCTTGGTCCTGTCAAAACAGCTTTACTTATGTTATCTAATTTATTCCTTTTATAACAGCTCTCTGGTGTAGCTACTATAATTATTCACCTATGATAGCTTAGACATAGATAGTAAGAGGTGGAGTTAGAATTTACATCCAAGCAGCTGATTCCGGAGGTTGCTCAATGTCTATATAATGTGGACTTGATTTTCAAAATTCTATTTTTCTGTTTTAATTCTATTAAATTATGCACATATGTACTTATTTATAAGGAACATAACATGAAAGTCTGGAGGCAAACATACCTAAGTATTAAAAATCTCATTGGGTGGAGCAATAGAGGTGGGTTTTTTTGAGGGGGGGTGTGAATTTTAGAAGCTTTTCCATGTTTTCTAAGTTCTCTATTATTTATTATTTTCATTGGGAGTTATATAGACATTCTTAAAATATGTGTGTTATTGGGAGTTATGTATATGTTCTTAAAATATGTGTGTTTGGGGGAGTTGGTAGGAAAAGGAGCAGTGAGCTAAAGGGGTATTTGGGAAGCTGGGTCCTCCCTGGATCAGTAGAGTGTATTCTGGGGACAGAGTTGACAAGCTGACCATCTGGGGGCTGATGTCCCTGTTGGATGTGCTAATCACTGCCTCTTAGCTGAATTCACAACTTACCCATATGCTTTGCAGACTTTGGGTGGAAATCAACTAACTAATCGACTAGCTTAAAAAACCAATTTCACTTGCCGTTGCAGGGCTGTTCTCTGAGGGCAGCCTGTGGCATCTGTGTTTAGACTCACACTCCTCCTAGGGCACGCCACCTCAAAGAAGGCTAAAATGATGGCTGCTTTGCAGAGGTTGTGTTGGTCATTTGAGATTAGTAAAGACCTGCCTCTGGGCAGGGCTCCGTGGGGAAGTGCAGCGATTTCCTAGTAGCAAGGTCGCAGCAGCAGCAGCAGCAGCAGCAGCAGCAGCAGCAGCAGCAGCAGTAGCTCCCACACTTCTTCCTCCCTGGGCAGGGTGGAGATCTCTCTCCAGCTCCAGTGCAGCTTGACTTGGGAGTTTGAACTAGTTCTCTTTAAAACCATCAGATTTTTTATCTTTTTTGGGGGGTGGTGGTGGGTGGGTGGGTGATCCTGGGGATTGAACCCAGGGCATTCTACCTCTGAGTTACACCCTCAGCCCTTTTTTATTTTGAAACAGGGTCTTGCTGAGTTGCTGAGGATCTCCCTGAGTTGCTGAGGCTGGCCTTGAATTTGGGATCTTCCTGTCTCAGCCTCCCAAGTACTGGGATTACAGGTGTGTGCCACTGCACCCAGCTACACCCGCACTGTTTTTCATTTTTCCCTAGAAGCCTTACCATGCAGGAGACTGACTAGAGGCAATTGCAGGGTTGACTTTGCATAGACTGGGTACTGAAGAGCAGATGGGTCCTGCTCAGACTTGTCCTCCTATATGTGGCAGAGGCTTCTGGTAACTGGCTTGGGCCTGTGACTTAAACTTGTGGTGTCAATGCAGGGATGGAAGAGTCTATCTCCCCTCCTCCAAGACCATCTCAGCTCCTTCAAAGAGATGGGAAGAAAGGAAGACGTGATTTAGCATTTTTTTCTCATGAAAGGCATGACCAGAGAAGTAGGAAGCTGCTGAGAGGCAGTAATATTTTTCATTGACACATTATCCCCATTAACACAAAGCCCAGTGGACCCCCAGTGGCTCTAGGTGTGTGCATTAACACTACGCCTTTAAGCTCAGTCAACCTATTTTGTCCCTTACTCTTGCTGGCTAATTAGAACCACTGGGGCCTCAAGCTCTTTTCTTGGTAATTTCCTTGAATTTCCCAGGTTAGTTTCTGCCCTTGATCTTCCCCAATTTGTCCCACACAGAGCTCTAGGCACATACACATTCAAGGCTCTGTCTTCCCTGGCTGGTCTCATGTGAAGCCTTGGGCTTGGGCACATTCTGCTTCTCTGTCATTAACACTCTGTTTTCCCTAGGATGCTGGTGCTGATAATGTAATTGCTCTACTGGGGCGAAAACATGAAACCATTTTTTTTTTATTAGCCTTCAACTGTGCTAGGACAAAAGTCTTTTTTTCTCCACCCCTGAGGACAGATTCTGTAATCTCCTGGATATTTTTAGATGTTAAAAGTTGAGTTCCATTTAAACTTTCATCTTTAATATAATTTAAGTCTTATTTCCAGCACCGCACCCCCCTACCCTCACCTGGTACAGGTTTGACCCATTGCTTGAGGTCCAAGGCTCTTTAGTCTTTTCTTCCACTGTTCTTCCCCTGGTGCTTTGGTAGGATGAGGGTGGGTGGGAAGGGTTCTCCACAAAGATGTCCCCTCCTCCTTCTCTCTTTGTGGGATTGAAACTTCGCATGGGTTGGAGTGCTTTGGAGATATGGGAGAGATGGTGGAGAAAGTTTCATCTCATGGCAACCAATTGCATGTCATGATGGGGAGATGAGTCTAAATATCTTGATGCTCTATGGTTCTGCCTCCTTCTCGTGACTTTCATGGCTGGTGAACTTACTGGTTAGCTAGCATCCAACAGTCCTCTCCCTCACTGAGCATCCTCCAGAGAGGGCAGCCCTGTTCTCCCAGGCCCTGAGATTAGTTTCAGGTCCCAATCTCCTTTCCAGGAGGGCAGATCCTCTCTGGATGGCCTCAAGGATGACCACCCTGGGGCTCTGGCTTTTCCTCTGTTCTCTTTCACATGCAATAGCTGCTGAGATCTTCTTTGGCGCAGAGGACTTGGATGAGAGGCTCCATCCTTTTCTTCTTAGGCACCCTGTTCCACATTTCCTTCTCACCCTGCTGAAATGGGCCTCTCTGGCAAGTTTCACACATTTAGGTTAGCACTGATCGTCATGTTCAAGAATATCACCTGCCACTAAAGGTGTAGGTCAAGTTCTCCTAATATCTGCCTATCATAGCTGCAAGAGACCAAATCTGTGGCTCTGAAAGGTGTCCAGGGAGTGAGATCTCAGTGCTCCTGTCTGGCAGGCACTCCTCATTTTTCTGGGGAGTCTCTTGAAGTCCCCCTTAATACTTTCCCTTGGAGATGGGGATATAACCTTTCGCCACTGATTCTGTATTGCCCAAGAAGCTGTGGCCATGATGATCTGTCCCCTCTAGGGCTATCCTCTATGGACTAGGAAAGGACAGAGATTTCTGGTGGTGGACATGGAGGGCAGTTTAGGTTTAGGAATATCTGAGGGAGATACCTGACCCCTGTTCAGAATGTGGGGTTGGTGGCACCTCTTTGTCCATAGTTTTGGATTCTTGTTACCATTTTGAGGACACAGTTCTTCTCAGCATCCTGTTACTTTAGCTCAGACTTCCTAAGTGCTACTTCTGTGTTGGAATCTGCACTGATGAGTTTGTTTAAAATCCCAGTGATCCTACAAGGGAGAAACTATTATAATTAGTTTTTCATAGATGAGGGACTTGAGCCACACAGATATTGTATAAACTATCCAGGGTTATGCAGCTAGGAGGAGGTACAGCCAAGTAGTGAGCATGGCTGTCTGATTCCAGGAGCTGTAATTGAGAATTCAGCTTAAATTCCTATCTGTCCATGCCTGGTCATGACCCCCATCTCCCAGCTTCAGCTTTGGATACGTTCTCCTCCCTACCTTCCAGTACTTAGCTACTCTCTGAATCTTGGATACACATTATGGAATTATACTACATAGCTCAATAGTTCCCCTAAAGGGGCGATTTAAATACCCTTGGATTTAAACCTGGCACATAAGCCTGGAATGACAGGTCGATAAACCCAAGTAAAGATGGCTACAGGAAATCTAGATGGAACACTGAGGTGTCCATTGCTTTCTGCCTCAAAGAACACCATGCCCTGGAGTAAGTATGACAGAAGAGAAAGAAGAGTGGAGTTGGAGAGTGCTGCTTTTACTGCATTCACATGAATGAGAATCACATCTATGGGAAGTGCCAAACTTTTGAACAGGGCACCAAGAATGGGATTGAGTGGAAAACAAAGCTAAGGTATTTGGAGTCAAATTTACTAACTGAAGAACCCTGAAAAGTTTAGTTATTGCAATAGAAATATATATATATTTAATATATATGTATATATACATATATATATATATATATAATTTATCTCTAGGGTAGGATAGATTTTCCTATCTCATTTCATAAGACTGTGGAGAGGTACAATCAGGTAACTGAAGGGGAAGTATTTTGTATGTGAGCACACTGGTATATGTGAATAAGAGATGCTATTATTTAGAATGACTGGTGCTGTAAGTTGGTTGGATAATTGAATAACGAATTAAACAAATTTTTATTGAGAATTTAGTATGTAAGGAACATATTAGACTCTGCTGGTGATGGTACAATGGTAAAGTTGAATTACAGCCTTCAAGGACTTTACAGTCTTGTATTTGAGCTGGAACATAGTTATTGATAACTATGATAAGGGTACATTTTGAATGTGTCATGAAGATGGTACAGAAAAGAATGCTATGGAATTCAGAAGTGTGGAAACAATTTTGGCAGGGGTAATATGAAAGATTTTAGAAAAAAATGTTTTTTAAGGTAGACCTTGGAAAATGGTCAAGATTCAACTGGTAAGAAATTCTAAGCAAACGAGAGAGAGTATAATTAAAATATGCTCATTAGGAAATTATTTGGACCTAGGGGAGTTGTTTGGTAGAGGGTTTGTAGAAAAGGGAGAGAAATAAATTGAACAGGGGGTTGAGACTTGAATGTGGAGGCTGTTGGATACCATGGAGACAATCAGCAGTGGGGAGCTCTAGAGGGATTTTGAATAGCAGGATGTCATGGTCTGAGAAATTCCTTTGCAAGATTAGTGGCCTGGCCACACTGTACAGGATAAACCAGTGTTTGGCATGGACCTGATGTGCTGAGACCATGTAGCTGTGGTGATGACTCAATTGCAGTCATAGAGCTTAAATAATAAGTGATAGTAACGAGAAGGAAGATACTTTAGCTAACACATATTTGTAATGCCACGAGACATTATTTGATTTGTTCTTTTTGCTTACTAATTCTTTCAACAGAAACTCCTTAAACTCAATGGTTGCTACATGCCAAGCAAAGTGCTGGGGATTCAGAAAAATTACATAATGCCCTTGCTCTAGAGATTGTCTGTTAGCAAATGATGAGTAAGCTATTTTGCCCTGCAGATAAGAGACGGGATTTGGGAGGACGCCCAGTTCAGGCTGGAGGAGTAGACATATGAGAGTGTGTTTAAAATTGCTAAGTAGTTCATGTGCATGGTATTTCTGGAGAATCATAGAGGTAGTCAGTGGTGAGATCAGGAACTTGTTTGACAGATTAAATTTAGTCTTCATTCTGTAAAGAATGAGCCATCACCAAACTCCTTTAAGAGCGTCATAAGAGAAATTTAGCATCTTGGAAAGGGAACTCTGATGACAATGTGGAAGAAAGGTTGGAAAGTCAGGGACTGAGAACATGCCCCATGTTAAGAGGGCCAATTAGGGGACTATGGCAATGGTCCAAGCAGAAGGCACAGAGGCCCTGAGGTAAGTGGGAATGGGGAGGAAAGGGAGATATGAAAGACATTGAAAAGTTGAATTAATTAGACTTGGGCACTAATTGGATATAGAGAGTGAATGAAGAGTTTATGGTCCAGAATGAGAGCTGGTGGGCTGCCAAGGAATGAGGTCCAAGTTGCATGGCCTGACTTACTTTTAGCCCGTGTGGATTGATTCTACCTTGCAGTTGTTCAAAATTAAAGGAATGATCCTAATTTTTCTGTCTCACAGAAACAAATTTATTCAATCTGATGCAAGAGGGCCATGTGTGGTCAGCTATGATCAGTGCAATACTGCTGGCCAGTTCCTTTGGAGTTCATCATGATGTGGCTGCTCATGGGCACGGGCTGTCCATCCTCCTGCCAGCAGAGGAGAAAACAAGAGGTCAGACATCTTCTGCCAGGCTCACATAGTTCTGTACCTGAGTCATGCCAAGTATGTTTTCAAACACCTTTTTAGCACCTGCTGAGTTTGGAGGCTATCATGGAATGTGGTTGTTGGTCTGGGAAGTAGTCATTTCTTTACCTGGGGAAAGCCAGCAGGAAAGGGTCAGTCCAGTTGGTTAATGGTTGGATTGCAAAAGAATAGTAGGCAATCTGGGTTTAGTGCAGAACCTTGGCAGTGGCAGCAGCATGGAAATAAAGCTGAGCTTAAGAGAACACATAAAGGAATTCTACGACTGACTGGACTGTGTGTTATGGGGGACATCATGAGCCATGATATCATACAATGGACCGTTTATTTTTCACTGCAAGTCTTTCTGTATCCCAGGTGATTCCTTCTAAGTGGGGCAAAGGATCGAAAGTCATACAGTGTCAAAGATAAAATATCCCAGTGGACATCATTTCGGAATATTAGCAGCCATCTGTGGAATCTTGGATAGACCATTGTAATTGCTGGTAATTCTTCTTTAGGGAAAGTGAAGCAATTGTCACACTTGGAACAGGCCTCGGAAATAGAATTCCATATCCCCTTCCTCTAATTTTCTTCATGTGTCAATTTGTTCACTTGTTTTTCTGCACACTAATCTAGAACATCTTCCTAGGTTGGGGGACTGGCTTATTTTGTTTTTCACAGTATTCTAATGCCAAGAACATTTCAGTTTGTATAGAGGGTCTCTATAAATATTTGTCAAATGAATGAATGAATGAATGAATGAATGAATGAATACAACACATATGGGAAGTCTAAAGAAGTCAAAAGTGGAAACTAGAGAGATGCCATATATATATAATATATATGTGTGTGTATATAAAAATTATATATATGTGTATATATATATTTTCATTTATTAGGGATTGAATCCAAAGGTGTTCTACTTTTGAGCTATATCCTCAGCTCTTTTTATTTTTTGTTTTAAAACAGGGTCTTGCTAGGCTGTTGAAGCTGGTCTTAAACCTTCAATCCTCCTTTCTCAACCTCCCAAGTACTAGGATTACAGGCATGTCCCCCCATGCCCAGCTGAGGTGCCATATTTAAAGGGGTAGTTTCCAATTCTAGGGAGGCTGAGACAGGAGGATCATAGGTTCAGGGTCAACCTTGGCAACTTAGTGAGACCCTGTTTCAAATTAAATAGGACTGGGGGTATAGCTCAAAGGTAGAAGGTCCCTGGGTTCAATCCCCAGTACTCCCACACACACATAAAAGAAGGGGTTGGAAGTGGAGCTGGAGTAAGCTTGAGGAGTCTGGGACTAGGGACAGAGTGGGGGTGAGGCTGATCAAATGCAGATGAGGAGAAAGGGAGACCACAAAAGGAGGCTTGGTGTCAGGGTCTGCTGGGCTTAAAAGGACAGAACAGAATGGTGAGAGCTCCGTTTCATCTTTGGTTTTAGGCATAGCCAGATTTATCAGGAAAATAGTTCATCTTATGCCTTGTAAATTTTCCAGAGCAAAGCACTTCTGGAGGGACTCCTCTCCTATGTCTTATTTCAGAACAAGGAGCTCTGCCTATACTGCACAGTTTGAGTAAAGCTCTGACCATTTATGAAACACAACCAAAGGCAAAACCAAAATTTATGAAGCATAGACCCAGACCTCATATTAGGCATTTCTTGGGTGTCTTATGGCTCATCGTGTTCAATGTCAAAACAGCCCTCCCTGCCATTTATTATGCACTTACAGCCAGTCTGGTACTGTCCAAAGCACTTTATCCATCCTATCCTTTTAATTCTCACAAAAGTCCTGCAGATTAGAAATTACTATCCGTATTTTACTGATGGGGATTCTGGGGTTTAGTGAAGTTAAGTAAGTTGTTCAAGGTCACACAGGAAGCAGGTGGTGATGGTGGCATACAAACTGATTTGTTTCAGGTTCACATCTATGAAAGGAACCATGCATAGCAGTTCCCTGGAGGATCTGAGCTGGGATTGAGCCCTGATTTCCACAATGCTCTGTAATCATATGTCTAAGGCATTGTCCTATAACTGCATTGGCCTTACACAGCTAGCCACATCCTGCTCACCCAGGCTGTTGGGCCTGTAGTGCTTTCCTGATGGTCTATGTTGCATGTGATGGCCTGTTTTCATGTTCCTTGCATGTAATTTTCTTCCCTATCAAAAGACAAAGTGGTTTGCAGAATTGCTTGTATTTAATTAGATCCATGGTTCGGCTTATTTGGTGGTGTTTGGCTTCTCTGGTGGATTTGCTTTGGTGGCACAAAAGCAGCTCAGAGCCAGCTTAACAGTTTGAGATAAGCCTGGTGCCAACTTTTCTGATAGAAAAGGACATTTTTGAATTCAAGATTAAATACAGTACTTAGAAAATTAAGGCAAAATTACTTTGAGGCTATGTGTGAAATTTATTATTGGGGAACAAAGGATTTTTTAAACTTCTGGTACTGGGGATTGAACCCAGGGCATTCTACCTCCAAGCCACATCCCCAGGTCCTCTTACTTTTTAGTTTGAAACAGGATCTTGCTAAGTTGCTGAGATTGGCCTCAAACATGCTATCCTCTTGTTTCAGCCTCCCAAGTATTAAGATTGCAGGTGTGTGCCACCACTCCTGGTGGAAGCAAAGGATTTTTAATGCTTTAGTTAACATGCGATGAGATAGATAAATAAGCAACTATCTACTAAGGCAGGGCTGCACCAGCTGAAGTTCTGGGTTTGCTCCTTGCATGACAATACTATACCTGGTGCCCTATGTCACAACTGGACCAGGCTGCTGTTGCTTTCAGCTGTTGTTACAGTGGGTAGTTCTGTCTGAGTCAAGCCTTCTTCCTGCCAATAATATTCTACTTCAAGTGCAAGTCAGGTCTCCCCACCTTCTGTCCCTGGGACTTCTCCAAGGCGCCAGGTGCCCACACAGCATGCTCATCCACATCCGGGAGGTGTGAGAGTTTAATACTCTCGAGGACAACCACCAAACAACGAGGGGCCAAGAGCCCAGGGATAAGGACACCAGCCTCCTGTCCTTCAGGCGGGCAACTCTAGGAGGCCTTTGTCCCTGGTTCTCCAAATGACTTAGTCAATTTAAGAGCAATCACCTCAACAATGCACCCTGCTGTTGTCTTCTACTCTATCAGTATCTCCCCCATGCTCTGATTTCTGTTTCCTGGAATTATCTCTGAAATAAATTACCTAATATATGAGCTTCCTTCAGGCTTTGCTTTAAGGAGAATCCAAAGTCAGATGCTTACATAGGCTGAAAGCAAAATTTTCAGCACAATAATTGTGAATCAATTTCTTAGAACTCACTCTAACCAAATACACATGAAATTGATGTACAAACCACAGTGACAAATATTAATTTATGGAGATGACCACACTACCAAGTGACCCAGAACATTCACATCAGCTGGACAGAACACACTCTCTGATCTCAGACAGACCTGGTGATAGGCTGATGTTCCAGTTCTTTGACTCCTCTTTTCCTAACTTCCCTATGAATAACTTCTGATCCATTAAGGCATTCTTTCCTTGGATGTTGTTAGGTTTCAGCTCTCTTTTGCATGCAAAAATGTCCAATTTGATTTTGAAAATATGCTTACTAATTGCATTGGTTTCATTTTGTGATTATAATTCTCAGTGGCTCATTTTCCTGAACTTCCTTGTACTGATACCACTTATTTCTCTCTGACATCATTTTTTTGGTAGAGTGAGACTATGAAAAATATGGAAAAAGTGGAAAAGTGTGGAGGAAATCACATCTGTTCACCTGAAAGACCACTGGGTGTCTTAAAAAAAATCAGTACACTAACTTGTATTCACAATTATAGCTTGACAGCAACCCAGACCATTCCAGTGTACTCTGTGTATCATAAAGAGTTTTATTCCCAGATAGTTAAAATAAACATTGTTGTAATTCAAAGAATCAAGCTTGGGTTATATGAAACTCACTCGTAACGGAAAGCATATTCTGATAACTTTGTGTTACCGTGTATTATTTATATTTCTTGGTTATTCATTATGCAGAAGAAAGTCATTGCTGGCATATTATATGAAAATTTCTGTGCACTGTTTCCTTTTATTCTTACTACTGATCTACTTTGACCTTTTTCTCTACCTAGACTGTATCAAGGGCTCCAAGGCATCTCTCTGATCATAAGGGTCCCCTCCCGTCCATTCTCCACAATGAGCTAGACACACTCACCATCCTGCTTAAAACTCACTAGTGCCCCTTTGCAGACATTTTTGATGCTTGCCAGTATTTCCAGTTCTCTTCTTCCATAAATGTGAGGGGAATATGTTTTCATCTCTTTAAATTTAAGCATGGCCATGTGATTTGTTTTGCCCAAAGAAATGTGAGCTTGGGTTATTTCCAGGTGGAAGCTCCTGCTATGGCCTAAATTGTACATACCTTTCATATGTTAAAGATCTAACTCCCAGTGTGACTGTATTTAGGAGGTCATTAAGATTAAATGAAGGTACTTGGGAGGCTGAGACCGGAGGATCAGGGTTTGTGGCCAGCCTCAGCTACTTTGTGAGACCTTCCGCAACTTAGTGAGACCCTGTTTCAAAATAAAGAATAAAAATTAGGGGCTGGGGATGTAGCTCAGAGATATAAGGCCCCTGGGTTCCAGCCCCAGTACCAAAAAAAAAAAAAAAAAGATGGATGGAACCTTCATAAAATAAGACTGTGGCTTTATAAGAAGAAAAAGAATCTTTCTCTCTGCCATGCAAAGATACAGCAAGAAGTTGGTTATTTGCAAACCAAGATAGAGCCCTCATCAGAACTTGACTGTGCTGGTACCCTGACATCAGACTTCTAGTTCCCAGAACTATGAGAAAATAAATTTCTGTTGTTGTAGCCTCTGGGTTTTGACGTTTTTGTATAGTAGCCTAGCTTCTTTTGGATATGATGACCTCTGAAACCATGTATTGACATAACAGCTCGATAACAGGTTAGAACTCTCATAGTTCTAATTCCTGAGTGTGGGTGACTCTCTATAGATGTCCACACCACATTCTCTGGTATCTGTGCACATGTTCCTCTGTATGGTAAAAGGGACTTTGCATATATGATTAAAGTTATGGACCTTGAGATAAGGAGCTAAACCCAACTTATCTAGGTGGGTCAATCTAATCAAAAGTCCATAAAAGTGGAGAGCTTTCTAGCTGTGGTCAGAGAGTGTTATAAAAATGGAAGAATGGTCAGATAGATACTTTGAAGGTTGTGGGAGGGAGCTAAGGGATGCAGGTGACTTGAGTAGTTGGGAAAGGTGAGGGAATGGATCCTCCCAAGGGCCTATGGATAGGAATGCAGCCTGCTTACATTTTGATGGAAGCTCTGCGGGACCCATGCCAGACTTCTGAACTGCTTAAATATAAGATAATAAACTTGTATTGTCTTAAGCCACTAAATTTGTGGTAATTTGTTACAGCAGCAACAAAAAACTAAATACCCTGAGTTTGGTAGACTGTACAAATGGCCACAAATTCTCCCTTTTCTTCCAAACTATCCATTCCAGACACATTGTAGTCTTCCATCAAGATGTGGAAACTCACTTTTCTGTACCTTGCAATCCGGGTTGGTCATTCGTGTCCTTTCTGAATGGGAGTGATTACTGAGGTGATCTTGCCCTTGTCACACCTTGTATGCTGAGGGTGTGTCTGTGTTGATGGTTGTGATGGAGAAGGGAGCCATCAAGTGCTTTGTTCACTTAACTTTTTGGGGACTCTGGTCTAAAAGGGGCAATGGACAAGATTTGATGAATAGACCAGTTTTCATCGCTCTATCCTTCATAGTGAAGAGACTATTGGATCTGCTGGGCTCAGTGGCTTGGACCTTCAGCTCAATGCTAGGATTGTCTGAGACTCTAGGTTGTCTCCCTGGGATTGGATTTAGGGTTTTCCAGGTGTAGAAGCAGAATGAACTAAATGTACAAAAGCATTACAGATGGATTGAGATGGTACCCAATTGGGGTATGTCCTGATAAACTCATTGTCTCTGTCAACCTTCTCATTGATATATTTGTAAACATACATGTGCCCCCCCCCAATCCATCATCTTCAGTTAAGTCAACTTCTTTGCTTATCTAGGGTTTCTCCTTTTTCATCTGGAGTCCCTCTTATGTCCCACCTTCTCCCTAGCATCCAAATATTAGGGAAAACATATGATTTTTTTACATTTTGTGACTGACTAATCTCACCATGATGTTTTCCAGTTGCATCCATTTCCCTGCAAATAACGTGATTTTGTTCTTCTTTATGGCCGAGTAAAATTCCACTGTGTACATATCCCATAGTTTTGTAATCCATTCATCTGTTGATGGACATCTTGGCTGTTTCCATAGTTTGGCAATTGTGAATTGTGCAGCTATAAACATAGATACACATGTGTCTGTCTGATAGTCTGGTTTCCATTCTTTTGGGTAGATACCCGGAAGTGGTATTGCTGGATCATATGGTAGGTTTGTTCCCATTCATCTGAGGATCCTCCAAAAAACTCACCACACAACTTAGAGGAAGGAAGATTTATTTACTCATAGTGTTCTTGGAGATTTTGAGTTCAGCCCATGTGAGGTTCAGGGTATGGTGGTGGGAAGGAGAGAGAGAGAGAGAGAGAGAGAGCGAGAGAGAGAGAGAGAGAGAGAGAGAGAGAGAGAGAGAGAGAGAGAGAGAGAGAGAGCGCTAGAGCTCACAATGCTCCTCTCTTACATCATGGAAGCTGGAAGCAGAGAGAGAGAGGAGGGGGAGGAGGAACTATATAATCCCCAAGGCCACAACCCCAGCTACCCCTTCTTAGCAACCAACACTGCTACCTTATTTCTCTGAGGGCTAGGGGGGCATTCTAAATCCAAACCATTATGCCCATCATAATTTTAAATTATCATTAAGTTGAGAAAATGAGTTTAATGTACCTAACATACTGAATGCCATTGCTTAGCAACACTATATACCGTGGAGTGCTAGTTGTCTATCTTCTTGATTGTGTGGTATGGAGCCACACAATCAAGTTGTGACTTGCTGCCACTGCTCATCATCTAGAAAGATTGTCAATCACGTGGCATATCACCAGCCCCCAAAAGATCAACATTTAAAATTCACAGTATGATTTCTATTGAATGAGTATTTTTTTTTGGGGGGGGGCACCATTTGTTAAGTCAAGAGGGTGTAAGTTGACTATCATCCAGTTGGGAACCATCTGTATTGTTTTGCGCTAGTCTGTATGTATTTGATTCTCCCCTCCTTCTGGGTGTAGGAAGGGATTGAATTTCTCTGACTCCATGGCAAATATGCCATGTGACTTGTTCTGGCCAACAGATGGAAACTGAAGTAATATGGGTTGGGTATGAACTAAAGCATTTAATTGCTAACACTGATGTGATACATTCTAGTGCTTTCTTATTCTCCCACAATAATGAGGGGGAACTCTTCAGTTGGGGTACATGGATTGCTGGGCCACCCCTTAACACCATAGGGATTTGGAGTTTTCAAAAGTCAAGTTAAAGAGCCCAGTGCATCCAAAACCTCTCAGAGGACATAAGTCAATTGCAGCATTGTAAAATGTTGATTTAATTACGACTCTGAGTAATGTGGGGAGAAAAGCTATGTTTTGAATATGCTTTTAAACAAAGGTGGGCCAAAGCTGGGTGTGGTGGTGCATGCTTGTAATCCCAGTACTTGGGAGGCTGAGACAGGAGGATCTGGGTTCACAACCAGCCTCAGCTACTTAGTGAGGCCCTCCACAACTTAATGAGACCCTGTTTCAAAATAAAGAATAAAAATAGGACTGGAGGTATAGCTCAGAGGTAGAATGCCCCTGGCTTTACCCAGTACCTCAAAAAAAAAAAAAAAAAAAAAAGGCCAGTATATAAATACATATTATGAACATTTTAAATTAAAATAGTTAAAGCAAAAATAAAAACTTTATGAGTTTATAAGGAAGAGAGCTTAATATATCTGGAATATTCATTTATATAGAAAAGTAAATCTGTGATGATTTATTCATTCATTAAGTCATATGTGTACAAAGTCTGGCCCGTGGGCCAAATTGGGTCACCCTCATTTGTTTCTGTATTGTCTATGGCTGCTTCAGAACTACAGTGCACGCTAGCAGAGCAGTTGAGTCATTAGAACCAAGGCTTTATGCCTGCAAAGCTTGAAATGTTTATTATCTGGTCTTCTACAGAAAAAGTTTACTGACCCCAGCAGTAATTATAATTATCGTGCATCTCCAGTGTGCTGCGCACTTCGCTCCAAATGTGCCTGAAGCCATCAAGGCCCACACAGTAAAAGGCATCACAGCATCCCCCGACGGAAGCTTGCCCCGTGGAGCAGAAGACCAGACCCTGTGACTGGCGGGCATGCTTTGCTCCTGCCACAGTGCTCAGTGGCTCGGCCCTGCGCATTGAGAATGTATGAGGATGTGAGCAGGAAATAACCCGGGGGCTGAATGCTATTAGAGGCTATCTTGAAAACTCTTAAACTTCCTAGTATTTGCTTATAAAAAAAAATGCTCCAAATCTCATTTTGAGTTAGATTTAAGCCTCTGTTTCTGAGAGGCAGGCCTCTGTGTAAGGTGACTTCTTCAGGCCATCTTGAGTCCTCAGGGAAGTCCTGCATCAGGTTTCACTTCTTCCCTAATGGGTGCCACTTTCCTGAGGGGAGGGAGGGAGGGAGAGAGAAGAGGAGAGGAGAGGAGAGGAGAGGAGAGGAGAGGAGAGGAGAGGAGAGGAGAGGAGAGAAGAGAGGGGGGGGGGGAGAGAGAGAGAGAGAGAGAGAGAGAGAGAGAGAGAGAGAGAGAGAGAGAGATTGATTTTCTCAAACGAAACAGACCTAAACAATAAGTAATAACTACAGTAAGGATCATACACAAGAGCTGCTTCTGGCAAATATGTAATAGCTGGAGAAGTCGAGGACCTCTAACCTTAGTCCATCATTATCTCCCAGAAATGCCTCACGTAGGAACAGTAGGAAAATGCAAAGAAAATCTGTTGTCCACACAAACACATATAGAACAACCTACAATTAAAAGAAAAAATAACTCTTAACACTAAGTAGCTTTTTGTTGTAGACACTAATTTTTGCCTTGACTCTTTCCTCCTTGGGAAAGACCAATATAACACGTTATAGAAAAACAAAACGCTTTTGTTAGCCTTTGGTAGATGCATAATTAGGAATATAATATGAAAGATGGCCCCATACATGGTTCGCAGGGGCCCTGTCTGTTAAGACCTGGGAGGGTTTGGAATTACAAGAGGCAAATTCAGAGATGCTAATTAGAAATGCAGCAACTGCTTTTACAGACAGGCTAAGGACATCTAAGCTTTCCAGAAATTATTCAAAGGGAGTGATCCTGTTTTGTGTGGTTCTGAGAGAGCTTTCTAATTTGAGGAAGAAAAAGAACAGTGGTGGAGGCAATGGATGTGTTAAGTCTCAGAAGGAATCAGCCCATGGCCTTAGCAAGAGGAATATTGTCTGGTTTTCTGCCGCTGGTAACATTTTTCAAGCTGCTGTTTTGGGGGATCTGGAGATTTCTCTCAAAGAGACCTGCCAGGCATTTGCCCTTTATTTCTCTCTGGTACTTCTTCTCTCTGTTGTTTTTTGCACTATTCTGTGAGTTACCAACTTGGTTAAGTTTCAAAATTACCCTTGAATGTAAGAAGCTGTAGTTCTATACATGTAGGAAAATATATATGGCGATAGGTTCTTTAACTATTTGTAAGCCATCTGTATTTTCTTTTTTTCCCTAGGTATCCCCAGGGTGCACAGACTGTGGTATGTAGTAGAAATTGGATACTTATTTGGTGAATGAATGGATGGATGGATTTCTCAATTCAACTTGACATGGTTTATGTGACAGTTTTAATAATCATCTGATATTCTGCCTTCTGGTTTCTAATCCTCAGTGCCACAATCTTAGTGCTGTTTGGGGACTTTCTATTCAGTGCTTTTTGTCCCTGAGAAAGAAAAGTTATGTTTAGAGTCTTTACCTTGGGTGTGGATGATTTGTATGTAGTTCAGGGTATGAAGCATCATTTGAGTATAATGGCATAAATTTTTCCTATTTTTCCATCCATAGAAAATAAATATTCTCTCAAATAATATCCTTATTACCTCAGACTGAAGTATCCTCTTCCTTCTTTCCTTATAACAATTTTTTTAGGATCTTCACTCATTCATTTATTCCTTTGAAGACATTTGCTGTTAACTAAGAATATTTTAGCATTTTTATAATTTTTGATTTAGTTCTTGAGGGAACTTTTAATGGCTACCACTTACCATGCTTATGACTTTGGGTAAATTATTAAATCTAGCCTCCATTTTTCTATCTGCAAGTGGAGAGTCTTTATAGAATCTGTCTCGTAAGATTATTGTCAGCATTAAACAGTTCAACTTGTCCAATAGCAAATCTTCAATACAAGTCAGCAGTTAAATAATAATAATGATCCTAACTATTATTATGAATCTGATTCTTGAGGGCAGAGAGACTCCCATTTCAGAGCAGGCAATACGATATTCGATCAATATTTGTTGCATTAGTTTTATCTTACAAGGCTGTGAGAAGTTTTAATATGCAAAAAATAACCCTGGGGTTGATGTTTCTCTAGCATCACCAAACAGTTTTGCTGATAAGAGACCAAAGTCTTTGATTCAAGAGGCTTAATCTTTGAATTCTTTTCTCATAGCCTCTAGTCCAAGCTCTTAACTTTCTACCAACCATCATCTCCTGGAGAATGGGATGGTTTAGCTTGCCTGCTGGCTCCTGCTCTTTGGAGAAAAATTCCTTATAGATCTCTGCCTTTGTGAACCAACAGTGTATAGAACACTTGCTGAGCTGAGAAGGACTTGTTGAAACATGAACTAAACAAAGCAGATGTCTCTAGGCTTATCACTGGGCCTCAGGAATGGATGCTAAACAAGCAAGGGCATTTTGTAGAAACTCTTTATTAGAACCAGTATCTCTTTCCTAAATGCTCTTGAGCACAGTCATGCATTTAAAATAAACACAATACACTTTTCAAAAATTGCCCCTTTGCATGTTACAGTAATGTGAATGTAAATGACCATTTTGCAAACTGGGCTCCAATATTTTCATAGTCTGGGTTTGAGAAGGGATTCTCCCTTTCTGATATAAATAGATTGTATGTGGATTGAAATTAAGTATACTTATCAAGGAAATCTTACACACCTGTAATCCTAGTACTTGGGAGCTTGAGACAGGAGGAGTTGCCAGCCTCAGCAACTTAGACTCTGCTTCAAAATAAAAAAATAAAAAAGGCTGGGAGGTAGAATATCTGTGGGTTCAATCCCCAGTAACAACAACAACAACAACAACAAATTGATGTAAGATGCAATCAAGACTGATTAGTGCATTCTCCACTAAGGTAAACCTATTTTGAAAGGTCCAGACAATGAGAAAACAGGGCTAGAGATAAGAGGGATCAGATCCTAGAGAGCCTTGAGTGTCTAATCCAGAGATGAGACTTTATGTTTTAGGTAATAGGGAACTACTAACAATTTTTAACCCAAGGATTAACCTAACCTTGTGTTTGGGAAAGGTCAATCTTGCTGCAGTCAAGTGTGTGTCTGTGTGTGTGTGTCTCTGTGTGTGTGTCTGTGTGTGTGTGCGTGTATGTGTGTACGCATGCATGTGTAATCGTAGACAGCTTAGAGATTAATTCCAGGTGAAGAATGGTGAGAGCTGATCAAAGGCAGCAGGGGTGGAAACAGAGAGGGCATAAGTAAGGAGGTAGCTCAGTGACTGCTGTGACTGGTCCTTGGTGGTCACATGTAGCCTTTTGTGACTAGTTTTTGGTGGTTGGATGCAACCATCAAAATGAGTGTGGGATATTGGGTTCGCCAAGTGTTTTTCTTTTTTTTTTTTTTTGCGGTGCTGGAGATTGAACTCAGGGGCATTCTACCTTCGAGCTACACCCCCAGCCCTATTTTTTATTCTTTATTTTGAAACTGAGTCTCACTAAGTTGCAGAGTGCCTCACAAGGTAGCTGAGGCTGGCCGCGAACCCGGATCCTCCGGTCTCAGCCTCCCGAATGCTGGGATTACAAGTGTGCGCCACCATGCCCGGCCACCAGGTGTTTTTCATCAAGGAAGGATATGCAGGTGGGTGGGGTGGCTCCAAGATTTCAATTATCATAAATTGGTGGCTCTAAAATCCATGCTTCTAGACCCTCTCCCCCCCCCACCTGTATTTTAGATTGACACACCCAGCTCTTTCACCAATGACTCTGTGTGGCCTTCAGGCCCCTGGAATTCAGCACATCCCCAGATCCACAGGGTTAGTTGTGCTCTCCACATCCTTTCCTCATCCATAATTCACTCATTGAGTTAAGCCAACATCTACTCTGTTGTCCATACCCCAAATTTGGGAATTATTCCTGATTCATCTCCTTGTGTCACTTACATTCAATTATCCTCAAATTTTGTCAATCTTGACATCTTTACTGTCTTTTTGGTCAGTCCGTTATTTTCCAGCTCTGAATACAAGAACGTGAAGTAAAGCCAGGCGTGGTGGTGCATGCCTCTAATCCCAGTACATGGCAGGTGGAGACAGGAGGATCATAGGTTTGAAGACAGCCTCAGCAACTTTAGTGAGACTCTTAGAAACCTAATGAGATCCCATTTCAAGAAACTCACCAAGTAAGCCGGGCGTGGTGGCGCACGATTGTAATCCCAGCATTCGGGAGGTTGAGACCGGAGGATCCGGGTTCGCGGCCAGCCTCAGCTACCTAGTGAGGCACTCCACAACTTAGTAAGACTCGGTTTCAAAATAAAGAATAAAAAAAAATAGGGCTGGGGGTATAGCTCGGAGGTAGAATGCCCCTGAGTTCAATCCCCAGTTCCGCAAAAAAAAAAAAAAAAAAAAAAAAGAAACTCACCAAGTGCTATGTGCATGTACATCACTATCACTCTGAATTACATTATGATGTGAGACTAAAATGCACCAATAAAAGTATATTAAAATAAAAAGGACTGGAGGTGTATCTTGCAGGTTAAATGCCCCTGGGTTCAATCCCTTCAACACACACACACACACACACACACACACACACACACACACACACGAGAAGTGGAATTAAGCTACACAGGAAGCTGCCAGGAGAGGGAATTTATTAGAATTTAAGATTTCAAATATGGAGCAAGACCCAAATGATTAAAAACATTTTGTGTGCAATGGCTGGGGATTAGTGCATAAGGTGTGGCCCAGGGAAGTCATAGGATTGACAAGGTGAGGTACATATTCCTTTTGGCCAATATACAAATTTCTTTCCTATGCATGGGACTATTCCCCACCTTATAAATACACAGTAGTAGAACATGCCAGATGTCTTCCATTTAAGCTCTACTTGCAGGTAAGACGTTCAGGGGACCCAGATGCCACCAACTACATGCAACCATTATAGACTTTGAATCTAGTCACAGTAGCAGAAATGACATATGGTGCTACAAGATTTTATGCCTGACCCAGAAGTGACAGTATTGGACATGGTGGTAAAGGATGCAGTAAAATTATACCTGTGGTGCAGAAGTGGCAGTAGTATAAACAGCAACATCTGGTAGATTGATGGCCCTTACTTGACTAGTTTTGTGGTGTGCTCTGGGCATTGCTGCTGGCTGTTTAGACTCGAGCCCTCTTAGTGAGTCAGGAAATGTGTCTACTAGGCATTCTTTCAGCTGCAATAACAGAAAACAGAACTAGTAGTGGCTGAAGCCACTGGGGTTTTATTCTCCCATAAAATAAGAAGTCTGGAATGAAGTAGCTGCTGACATTTGTTCAATAGGTTGACAGTGTCAAAGCTGCCTGTCAACCTCTCGGCCTTTCCCTTAGGCTTCAGTCTCCATCAAGGAAGGAAGAAGCAGGGATATGTTAACAGCAGTGTATCTTTCCCTTTAATCAGAGGAGCCAGAGGCTTCCTGGCAGCGCCAGTGGACTAGGCTTACATCCTATTAGCCAGAGCTGAGAAAAATGGTCAACTGGCTTCTTTGGAAGGTGGGAAAAGAGCACTGTGTTTAATAAGTATTTTGATTGCCCAGGCTCTGTCATAGAAGTAGGGCAGTAGAGAGTAAGTTGAGAAAGAAATAGCTAGTCTACAGTGTCTGACTCTCAAACTTTTTTTTTTTTTTTAAATTGTGGCTATTTCTTCAATCAGCTAGAGTCAATCTCTATTTCTTTCCGCAAAGAATCCTATATGATAGTCCAAGGCTTGGCACTTAGTAAATTCAGATAGAAGGAGACAAGCATTAATGATGATTCTGATAGCTTAGGGAATGCTGTCTCTATTGATTAGAAATAAGGAAAACACTAAGGGGTGAATGAGTTATAGGGTTACTCTGTTTACTTTATCCTCTGCTATTAAAAAGAGTGCTGACAAGTCGAATACCTAGTTGGTCAAATTGTGGCCAGATATGCCACAGTTACTGCTTCTCTTTGGCTAGCTTTTCCTGGGAAATTTATAGACCACTGTGAATTTTAAGTCTTCTCCTGGTTGCTTTCAGAATGGGCTCGAGCTCGTCTGTGCATCGGCCTGGTTCCATAAGCGAAATAATTAATTGTTCATTAAGGCAGTAAATGAGGTTGATTAAATGGTGATTTAGCCAATCAATTACAATATAGGTTCGTAAAAGTGCAACCTTTACTTATTGATTTTCTTTTTATTACTTTTTCTTTGGGGCAAAATTTATTGAAAAGTAATAGTAAAAAAGTCCTCTCTCTCTCTGGGTATGGTGGCACATGCTTGTAATTCTAGTACTTGAGTGGCTGAGACAGGAGGATTGCAGATTTGCAGCAAGCCTCAGCAACTTAGTGAGACCCTGTTTCAAAAATAAAAAAGTAAAATAAGGCTGGGGTGTAAATCAGAGGTAGAATGCCCCTGGGTTCAATCCCCAGCACCACAAACACACATAAAAAAGTCCTTTCTCAGGGTCACCTAGCAAAGGCAATGTGTTCCCACTGACACATACCATTGGCTACCTCAGTGCCTTTGCTCATCCACCCTCTGTGCCTGGCTAACTTCAGCTCTTTTCAAAAGCTCCCCAACTTAAATTGTGGGCATTGCTTCAATCAGCAGAGTCAGTCTCTACTGAGAACTCTGTGTGATACTATAAGGCTTGATGTTTAATAAGATTACAGGTTGACACTACCTCCTCCAGAAAGCCGATTCCCTAAGTTTAGATATCCTTCCTTTAGAGGGATGGGCTCCTTGTTTTATTTTTCTTTATTTTACATACCTAGAATGAGTTCTCAATGCAAGCTTGCTGAACAAAAGAATGAATCAATACTAAGGAACCTATAGCAAATTAGATATAGTCTTGATCAATGGGAGAAAGAAAATGCTGAGAGAGAGAGAGAGAGAGAGAGAGAGAGAGAGAGAGAGAGAGAGAGAGAGAGAGGAGAGAGAGAGAGAGAGAGAGAGAACATTTCTAGCATATCAAGGGATGGGGGGCAGAGACAAGAAGTGAGGAGAGATGGAAGAATAGATAATGTAGATCATATATTGCCTTTATTTTGGCATTGGGGATTGAACCCAGGGACATTCTACCTCCAAGCTATATCCCCAGTCCTATTTTATTTTTTTTAATTTTAAACAGGGTCTTGCTAGATTGCTTAGGGTCTCACTAAGTTATTGGCCTCAAACCTGTGATCCTCTTCTCTCAGCCTCTCAAGTACTGGAATTATAGACATGTGCCACCATGCCCTGCTCATATTATCTTTGATATAGTAATATTTCTGACTTCACTTGATAATTGTGTAAGAATTCTCTTTACCTTTGTATATCTCTAAAACATTTCTAGTCTTCTTGCCACCCCCTCCAATGATTTAAATCCCCAGAGACCTTACTCACCCAGTATGGCAGAGTCTCCTAAACCATGGTTCCAAATTTCCATATCCTGTTGAAAATGCTCTCTCTCTCATTTTCACAGCTCTGGAAACTTTCACAACTCTTGAAAAAAGCGATGATAGTGATGTCTCTCTACCCTCTTTAATCTTTTAGTTTGGCAGACCAAAGAAGTGCCTGGATCTCTTGTATATTCCTCACTTTTCTATGTCTCTTTAGAACAACCACAAAAAAAGATTCTTGAGTAATTTAGATTCACAGACCTGGTTTATGATTAAGCTGGCTTGTCCACCCACATATATTGGATCTTGGAGGGTAATAGTCATTTTCTATTACAGCTTAATGAAATATATTCCAAGAAATTCCCCTCATCCATGTTCCTGAAAGAACCTGTGCTTAGGTTCCTTTCCTCTTGCTCCCTCCTTTACCATCTTTACCATAGTTCATTGCTCTTTTCCTGTTATCTAGCATAAGGACTTAGAAGCATTTCAGCTTCCTTAATGTGTCTTTTTCTATCTCAAACCAGCTGCCTTCCTTTGTAGCTGTTTTAATGCTTCCGGTGATTGTCTACACTGTGAATTTTAAATGCGAAGTACTCTCCCTCTGTTTGTAGGAGTAAAAGTGCTACTTGGAAATCTGACAAACAGACTTAGGTTTCTTCTTCCTATCAGAAGAAGGAAGAAGGGGCTCCTTCCCTCCCCTGTTCCTGAAATTTGTTTTGTGCATAATGGAAGTGCACAATACAATGCACTTCCTCTCTTTCCTCTCCTTCCTTGTTCAGTGAAGGTAGGAGGTGCCTTGTGGCTGAACTAGAGCTGTCCCCCAATGAGAAAATTAAGGTCACACTGCATCTTCTAATTTTAGAATCAAAACTAAGTGGCTTTTAAGTTTCAAAGGCCATTATGCCATTGATTTCCAAAGTGATGTGTTATTTATATTTGGCCTACACTGGGCCAAACTACTAGAGTATTTTGTGATAATTCTGGTACCCACTAGGGGTACCAGAATTGCCACTGGATCTTGTTAAAATGGCTGTCTGTTCCCCTTTGAAAGACTGTGAAAATATAAAAAGGAAAATCATTGTGGTTCGGGAAATCTTTTTCTGCTTTATTATTCAGAAAGCACTGCTGTTAGCTTCTTCGGTGGGACTGTTTCCCAGGGATAGTCTTAATTATTGATGGCCAAGTTCTCATTACTTAATGGAATTTGAACTTTAAGGGGAAACAAGAGAGAACTTTCCATGCTAATTGGTAACACACATTGTCTTCCCCACAACCAGAGGAGAAGATATTGTCTTGGCAGAGAAGAGAGAAAATGAGAGTGTAAAAAGAGGTAGGGACAGGGGAGACAGGAGAGGTGATTATAAATTGACTTCATGTCTGGAATCCTGGGGGATCTTTTCTGGTTTTAGTTGGAATGTAACACTACTTATCTCTTCCATGTATGAATATGTAACAGGGAGGGAAATGACTGTGGAAAAACATTGTTGTCCTTCTTTAAGGGTGTTTCTATTATAGAAGAGGCCACTTCCTTTTGTTGTACTTCTTGGCAAGCTTGAATGTGCAAAGGTGGTCTAAAAGGCAGAGGTTGAATGTTGACTTGTTCTCCATAATAGATGGAGATTGTAGAGTTGGGAGGACTGAGGAAGGATGTTGGGAAGGCAGATTGTGAAACTGGAAGGAGAACAATACAACTCTTTTTAAAAATATGCTTTTATTGGGGCATTGTAATTACAGATTATAGTGAAGCCAAAGTGATACAAACACACGCACACAGCATTTGTTGTGATTCCCTCTGGATTCCACCCTGTGCCTTTTACCTCATGCCTGCTAGTAAGGTTGGTAGTGACACCTTAATATATGGACACAGCGTTATTTGAACTTTTTCCTTTATCAAATCTCCTTTTTCTACTCCCTACCTCTCTCACTCAATCTCCTTCCACTATTCTATTGGTCTCTCTCATTTATCTGGTTCCTTTTGTTTTCTATTTTTTTTCTCTAGCTTCCAATATGAGAGAAGTCATATAATCCTTAACTTTCTGAGACTTGCTTATGTCACATAGCATAATATTTTCTAGTTATATCCATTTTCCTGCAAATGACATAATTTTGTTCATCTTTATGGCTGAGTAAAATTCCACTGCATGTATAGACAACATTTTTTTTTTTTTATGACCTAGGCTGAGTAATTTAATGGGTTGAAGTGGCTAATGAATGGCCAAGCCCTAGTGGTGGGGTACCCAAGAATCCGTTAAGAACAAGGATGTCTAATACTTACTGTGAAGTTATTGGTATTATTGTGATCGACTTCTTTTCTCCAAAAACGATTTGTACAACGAACCACTCCTAAATCTCAGTAGTTTACAACAGCAAACATTTGCTGTTTTATTTGCAGGTCTGTGAGGTTGGCTGTAGCAGCTGTTCTGAAGTCTGTAGGTCAAATTCAATTTGTTCTTACGGCTTCCATTTTGGGGCCCAGGCAGAAGGAGAAGTGACAAACTCTTCTCCGGGAGGACAGGAGCATAGGTGTCCACACCAGACCAAGCGAGCACAGTTAAAGACTGAGCCCATGGATGGCTTACACTGTGGCTGTTCACATTCCATTAGACAAAACAAGACAGGTGGCCAGGTGCAGCATCAAGGGAAGAATTGAAGCTATTCTTCATTCAGAGGAGGGGAGAAGAGTGAATATCTGAGTATTTGCAATCCAAATTCTCTAACCTGCAGGGAAGCTGTGTTTATTCAATGGCATGCACACACAGGTGCTACCTTGGGAGAGGATTTTTATTTTGTCTGTTTACTAATAAAATAAGGGAAGGTGTGAGTGGCAAATAAGGCTGCCACAGCATGAATCAGAACAACACAGCACGGAGAGATGGTTTATCACCTGAACTCAAGTAAGCACAGGAACTCAAAGCCTGATGATCAGGAAAATGCAAGTTTCCCCACATGCTATAATTTGTGGAAATCTTATACTTGTGTGTATAGAGGGTGAGGGGTGGGCAGGAGGAACAGGTCATTGAAAACGCGTGCACTGAGCATTCAAATCAATCCTTTTTCTAAGGATCACGAGAGCCTCCATTTACGTGTGAGCCCTGAGTAAAATTCACTCTGACCCCTGCTTATAGAAAACCAATCCATGTTCTTGAGCCCATGTCATTTCACACAGCCATTTCTCGACCTCCAAATAAAAATCACCTGATTGGCTCTGAGAGCATTACTCCTCCTAAAGCTCTTAGATGAATCAATTTCTTACCTCGGCTTTTAGTATCACCTCTGCTTCCATGAATATATCTGATGGTGAAAAGAGAGAGACTTCTTTTGCTACAGGCTCTGAACTATTGAATCTTAAAGTTTAGCCCCTGTTTTTCCTACCTTTTTTTATAGGCTCCATTAAAGGACTCAAAACACACATAAAAACAAAAGCTCAAAGCTCACTGTATGCATTTTTCACCATTTTTTGTTGCCTCCTAAGCCCAAAGTAGTTCTTTTTTTAAAAAAAAATTGAAGATTTGCAAACTGTTAGGTTTTAACAATGCCACCATCTATAATCACTTTTAGACAATTCAACCATCCCAATTATTTCCTTTTCCCAAACAGAAGTTTATTCTCTCTTTGATTTGTTTTTTTTTTTTTTTTTTTTTTGCAGAAGAATTCTGTGCCTGAGTGCCAATAATCTTTTGCTTCATGATGAGACAGGGATGAAGAGAGGATTAAATATATTTTTAAAGGGAAGATAGATGAGGTTGAAGGAAACAGATCAATCCATTGACTGGTTTGATGATTTCCACCCTCAAAGGACCTCGTTCATGGCTCAGCTCTGCAAGGCTTTGTTATTGTTTCTGTAACTCTTTCTTTCTCGGTGCAACTTTTCTTGCAGAGAGGTGACTGGTAAAGCCATTATTTCAGATATTTCCCTCAATATTGTCCCACTTTCTCTCATGCTGTCTCTTCTGAGACTGACTGTTCTCTGCTAGGCTGGGCTTCTCTCCTCTTTTGTGCTGTTTCTCTTTCAAAAGGCAGTTGTGTGTTAAAGGAAAAGCGTGTGCTCTGTTCTTGTCTGTTAGAACTGCATTAACTGAGAAAATTACTACCAGCAGCCAGTTAGCTGTAAACTTTGAGGGCTCCTTGTTCTATGAGCATAGAGTTTTAGAGCCACAGATGTTTAGGGATTGTCTCTTCCAACCACCTTGTTTTATAGATGGAGTTCCAGAGATGTGGAAGGCTTTCCCAAGGTCAGACAATTTTATTGGCAGTACTGGGATTAGAGCCCAGGTGTCCCGATTCTATTCTTTCTATTACATTTGATTTAATTCCAGAGTCTAGATTACAATTAAAGGCACAGACATATTAAAGGTAATCATTAACCTCTAAAGTAGCAGATTGAGTTTTAATAGAGAGAACACTAAAATTCTTAGTAGGGATAATAAGAGAGCAACTGGGAAAGAATAAAACTGCTCAAGAATAAAATAACTTCCCAGCTTCTGAGTTCTGGTGGAAGCATATCTAACAAGAAAGTTTATTCCAAGGCATGCAAATTTAAAGAAAAGGAGTTTGGAACTTCTCAGTATCTCAGTTTTGGTGGAAATATATCTAACAAACTTTATTCCGAGGTATGCAAATGTAAAGAAAAAGAGTATTGCAGAGAATGATAGTCAAAGCTAACCTGGACAATTTCCTCCTGCATCTTTCTGGGAGACTCTAGAACAAAGAGAGGAGGGATTCAAAAGAGTTCATTGCTTTTCACTTAAAACATGTCCTCTCTTCCTTCTAGGTTCATAAATATGACTTGGGATGTGAAAATTTTCACAAAACAACACAAGCTCTTTGCTTTATTCCTGTAACAATAACACTGAATTCAAATAACTCTCATCTTCAAATAGGCCACAGCATCTTGCAGATACTTTTGAATTGTTTGGTCACCTTCTTCTTGTAGGGTCCACCTGTGTGCTCATCTCTGCCCAGGCTTTTATGCTTTCTCCTATTCTTTTTTCATTGCAACCTTTTCTTAGGGTGAGAGAAAAGGCTGTGGAGAGCTATTTCAGTCTTCACATATTGCTGTAGTATAATTTGAACCATTTCCTTTTTCAATTTTCCTTCTCCCCCTCCTTCATCACCTCCCCCAAGCACCTTCCTCTACACATCTCTCTCTGCATGATTTAAAGTCTCTTGTGCTTCTTATTTTCTCTGTAGCTTCCACATATGAGAGAAACCACACAGCCCTTGATTTTCTAAGACTAGCTGATCTCACTTAGCATACTATTCCATAGTTCCACCCATTTTCTTTCAAGTGACATAATTTTGTTCTTCTTTATTGCTGAGTAGAATTCCATTGTGTGTCTATATCACATTTTCTTTATCCATTCATCTGTTGATGGATACTTGGGTTGGTTCCATAATTTAGCTATTGTGAATAGTTTTTTTTTTTTTAAATGAAGAAGACTCTAGGTGCCAAGAGATCCTGGATCAATAGCTCTGATGATAGCTCAGGCTTCTATCTATTCTCAGAAAAGGAATAAAACATATTAGGCTAAATAACTTATTGCTCCCTTCCAAACCTCTTCCCCTACTCAGTCCCACCATGTAAACGTCTCTGCTTTAGTTATAGTTATACAGAGCGGGAGAGAGGTGCAGAGAAAGCTGTGGCTAGTGTTCTGCTTAGTAAAGTTCTTCCTGGTTCACAATGTAGTTCTCTTGTCTTCATCAGTGTTTCTTTTCATGAAAAGATAAACACATGAAAACAGAAATACCCTCTTTTTCCCCAGCAGTGATTGTTTTCTGTATTTTTGGCAGTTGCTATGGTTCTGCCCGGGAGCCACCCAGTATGTCATAAGTCCTGTGTTTAAACCCCAATCCCTTAAACCTTCATCCCCAAAGCAGCAGGAGTTTGCTTGGTCAGTCCTGAAGTGTTTTGAAACAGAGGCCATGACAGCAGTTATCAGTAGTTGATATGATAGAAAGTGAATAGAAATGAAACTCATCAAGTTTAATTTTATTCCAGACCCTAGATGGAATTCCCCTATTGAGTTTCAGAGGTTAGAATGCCAGGACTAGCTTCTGTGCCCACTGGACTTTGTGGAAATAATGCTTTTTAGGATAGCACTGTGAACATGCCCAGCTTTTTAGGTAGACTATAATTGATGATAACAAACACTATTCATTGGACAGCTACTCTGTGTTGGGTTTTACAGATATGATTTCTTTAAATCTTCACAACAATTCTGTGAGGTAGGCAATATTCTACCCATTTTATGTATAAGGAAACTAATGCTCCAAGTGTTTATTGTATTTCTTTAGTCATGTAGCAAGAACCAGGACTCAAAGGTCCATCAATGCTCTTTCAATGTGATGTTATGTTGGGAGTGAAAATAGTATTTTCTGTCTTTTAGAAAGGACTGTAACCTGTGGGATGTGAAAATTTGTTAGATATTGGAAGAAGTGTGAAATAGCCACGAACTTACCATTGTACCACTTGGTTAACTGGAGTACAATGAGAGGATTGGAGTAAATAATGCATTTCAAGATGCCATTTAAAGTCTTTGGAAGAAGTACATCTATAGTATTCACAGGTATAGTGACTTTGGAGTTGTACATGTAAAAGTTACAGGAGTGAGGGACCCAGGATTTAAATGGGTTGGAATCAAGATGGGATATACCTTCAATACTGGTAGCCCAGAGAAGGTTGGAAAGTCCTCATTATAACAAAACTGAGGGAAAAGCAAGTTTAAGAAGAAAGTTTCAAAAGCCTACAGAAAACCTTTGCCAGCTATACCTCTGATAGAGGACAAATATTTAGAATATAAAACTCCAATCAGAAAATGGGTAATTGAGCTGAAATAGAACCTTCTCAAAAGAAATTATTTTTAACATGACTCAAATTTCATTATCATATCCAATAAAATTAAGTGATTTTTTTAAATATTAGAAAATATTCAGTTGTTCAAATATCCCTATTTGTTTAAAAAATTAAGATTGTTTTGTTTGAACCAGGATCCAAATAAAAATGGTATACTGTGTTTGTTTGGATTTTATGTCTTGTGAGTCTCTTTTATTTATTTATGTGACTTCTCTCTTTTATTTCTAGTCATTTATTTTTTGAAGAAACTGTGTCTTTGTTCTGGTAAATTTCCCTCACTTCAGATGTTGGTATTTGTATTCCTGCAGGGTTGCTTAACATTTTCTTCTTCTCTTACATTTCTGGTGAAGTGGTAGGTAGATCTAGAGACTTGACCAGAATCAGGTTCAATTTTTGTTAAGACTACAGATAACACTGCTTTCTCCCCATTACGTCACACCAGGAGGCACATAATAGCTGGTTGACTCTTTCTGTAATGTTAAGTTTGTGTTTTCAGCTCCATCAACCCATTGCAAAGTTCCCCATTGATGTTTCACTGAATAGGTTTAGTAACCACTTGTGATTACTCCTAGATTTTTTTTTTAAAGTTAGGATTTCTATAATGCTTACATTCTAATACTTTTATTCTTTCTACTTTATTAAATAGGAATGTTTCCATAAAGAAAACCTTTTCCCATGTTCACTATTTGTCTGTTTAGAAAGCAATACACACTAAAACGGTAAGATAAATGCTTGACTATTTCCTTTTATCCATCAGTTTCAGACCAATGAGTTGTTTTGCTAGCATTCTGTAAAGGTGACAGGTCAGTTTCTTTTTAAAATAGTGTAATTATGAAACACATTTTTTAAAAAAACTTTAACCCATTGCAGCATTTTGATCTCAAATTGAATTGGCTCTGAGTCCTACTGATAAAGCCTCAATAATCTTTCATGGCTTTTTGCTCTTTGGTACAACATGGTTTTTAGGCCTTCACATACATTTTCTGCTCTATGCCTAGAGTCAACTTTATTTTGAAGAGTCCTATTTCTTTATCAAGAAATAGTATTTAGCTGGGCATGGTGGTGCACGCTTGTAATCACAGCATTCGGGAGGCTGAAACTGGAGGATCGGGGTTCACGGCCAGCCTCAGCTACCTAGTGAGGCATTCCGCAACTTAGTGAGACCCTGTTCAAAATAAAGAATAAAAAATAGGGCTGGGGGTACAGCTTGGAGGTAGAATGCCCCTGAGTTCAATCCTCAGTACCGCAAAAAAAAAAAAAAGAAAAAAGAAATAATATTTAGAAATTGTTTATAAGGGATTATAAGTGGTCACTGACCATTATTTTTTAGACTTTTTTAGTGTAAGGAGCTAAAACTATTTTTAAAGAGATAAAGTTAAGTATGTACTTGTATTTCCAGTTCAAATTTAATGTTACACAAAAATTCATTCTAAGGAAGAAAAAAACAGCCTACTTTTTTTGCTTAATCCAGTTGACCAGATTTGTGTTTTGATGGTATACCTTTTGCAGTTGCTATGATTTTGCCTGGGAGACACCCAGCATGTCACAAGTCCTGTTTACACTCCAATTCCTTAAGAAAAGGTTCTTTCAACCTCACAATTCCTGATTAGTAATTTCTTTATAGTGACTAGTCATATGTATTTTGAAGTTAAGACACATTAACTTATCTCTCATTGATTTTCTTGTCATAGTGGCTTCATGAGGGTTTTATATTAGATCCTGAAGCTTAATGTCCTGATGTGGGTAAGTTGACATAATGAGTAAGAAGAATACTCCTGGAAGGCATTCCAATGATAGGATAGCTAGCAGTAATTTATTCTTTATTTTGAAACTAGGTCTCACTAGGTTGCGGAGTGCCTCACTAGGTAGCTGAGGCTGGTCGCGAACCCGGATCCTCCGGACTCAGCCTCCCGAATGCTGGGATTACAAGCGTGCGCCACCACGCCCGGCTAGTAATTTATGCAGAGAATGATGGCAAACTACATAAATAAATCACACAAAGTGTATATTAATTTCAGTTTCCTCTTCATGACAATGTCTTTGTTGATACAACCTTTGTACCAGCAATTCCATTTTCAAAAATCTACTCTATAGACTGTGACAAAATTATTAAATTTTTTTGTGTGCAAGATAGTAATTTATAAGAGAAAAAGGCTGGACACAACTCAATTGTCATGAATAGGGGACTGGTTTAAGAATGTAAAGTGCATCCACAAATGAAATACTATGCAGCTATACTGAAGAATGAATGGGTTTCTATATACTGTTATGCACTCATCTTCTATAGTAAGATTAAAATGCAAGTTACAGAATATTGTGAATGGTATACTATAATTTCTCTAAGAAAAAAGTGGGAAAGGATATGAACATATACATATATATATATATATATATATATATACATTATATATACAAACACACATATTTCCTCATACATTTTAAATGGAAGCATAAACCAAATATCAGAAGAATATGGAAGAGAAGAAACAAAGTAAGGAAACAAGGATAAAATATATTGAATATGCTTTGTTTTATAGATACAGTTTTGCAATTTTTTTTGACACTGGGGATTAAACTTTACCAGGGGCATTCTATCACTGAGCAAAACCTCAGCTCTTTTTATTTTGAAACAGGTTCTCTTAGTGACTGAGGATCTCACTAAGCTTCTGAGACTGCCCTTAAACCTGAGATCCTGTTATCTTAGCCTCCCACATATTGGGATTAGAGGCATGAGCCACCATGCCTGGCTTATAGCTCTGACTTTGAAACCATGTAAATATTTATCATCATTTTAAAACAAAGTTAAACAAAATTGAAATCCCTTTAAGGGGACTGGGAATGTAGCTCAGTGTTAAAACATGTAGTGTGAGACCTTGTGTTCAATCCCCCCCCCTAAAAAAAATAAAGATAAAATAAAATTCCTTAAAAATGAAACAAAGGAAGCTAACTTTCCATTGTACCACACAAAGAGTAATTATTTAAAGTGACTTTAAAACACTAATTTAGTCTATATGCCTCGTATGCTGTATATTTTTTATATACTTTTATTGTCTCACATCATAATGTAGTTTGCAGTGATAGTGATGTACATGGACATAGCACTTGGTGGGCTTTCCCCTGGCTCCCTCCCATTCCCCCTCTTCCCCATACAGGGTATTGAGATTGACACTGATAGCCTCACATATGTACTTAAATACTTCCTTCATTGATCCTCCCTCTCCCCTCTCCTGTTCCCCTAGACCACGTCTCTGGCTCCACTGCAGTTCCTCCTCCTTTATCTCAAGTCCCTCTGGTATCCCGTTTACTCCCTGGCTTCCGCATATGAGAGAAAAACATATGACTCTTCACTTCCTGTGACTGGCTAATCTCACTTAACATAATGTTCTTCAGGTCCATCCATTTTCCTGCAAATGACATTATCTTGTTCTTGATTGCTGAGTAGAATTTCATTGTGTGTATATCCCATAATTTTGTAACCCATTCATCAGTTGATGGACATCTAGGTTGGTTCCATAATTTGGCTATTGTGAATTGTGCTGCTATAAACATTGACATGCATGTATTACTATGATTTTCTGATTTCATTCCATTTGGTAAGATACCCAGGAGTGGAATAGCTGGATCATATGGTGGAACCATTCCCAGTTTTCTAAGGAATCTCCACACTGACCTCCAAAGCAGCTGCACTAATTTGCAATCCCACCAACAGTGTAAAAGAGTTCCTATTTTTCCACATCCTCACCAGCACTTATTGTTGTTTGACTTTTTGATGATTGCCATTCTGATTGGGGTTATATGGAATCTCGGTGTAGTTTTGATTTGCATCTCCCTGATTGCTAATGATGTTGAATGTTTTTTCATGTATGCATTGCCATTTGTAGCTCTTCTTTTGTGAAGTGTCTATTTAGTTCAATTGCCCATTTCTTGATTGGGTTATTTATTTATTTTTTTAGTGTTGAATCTTTTAAGTACTTTGTATATTCTAGATATTAATCAGAGGGATAGCTGGTAAAGATCTTCTCCCATTCTCTCTTTAGACTCTTGATGGTTTCCTTTGATGAGCAGAAGCTTTTTAGTTTAATTCTATCCCATTTATTAATTCTTGTTTTAATTTCCAGATCTTCGAGAGTCTTATTGAGGAAGTTTATACCTGTGCCTAATGTTGGAGTGTTAGATCCATGCCCTCCTCTAGTAATACTATATCTTAAAGAATTCTTAAATTTTTCTGTTATAATATTGGTGGTACTAATATTCTATATATAATTTTGATATTTGTATCTATGTAAAATTCACATATATATGACATATACACAGCAGGATTACATAGTAATTATGTTAATATAGTTAGGATGTTAGGATACAACTTAGCAAAAGTGAAAAGAAATAAAAAATATTATATTCAAGAGCTAAACTAAAGTCATGGAACATTCTCATTTCTGACTCTATGTTGAGAACTTTATATTCTTTTCTTAAATATAGCCCCCAAATTACATTTTCATCTGGCCACATGGAACTGAGCCATGCCTTCAGTTGTTGCAGTGAGCTATCCTGCGACTCTCAATAAGGAACCAGGAAATTACAAACTGAGTTCTGGTGGGAAATGTGCTCTCTTCTCAGGCAGCTCTGCAAGTCATGGTGATGGGGTTGGCATGCATTATCCTCATGGGCTTCCCTTTTCCTGCAGAGGAGTATACACTGGGACAGTCAGCAGTGAATACTGGGGAAAAACAATATAACCAACATAGCTGCCCTCTATTTGCCCCCTACTTGAAAATGCACTTACCATTTCTCAAAATAGATACCCTCAAAGTCCCATTCAGTCTTGACTGTGGCTCAAGGTCTAGGATTTTATGATAATGTCTTATCAGTTCCAGATTGCTTCTATACTGGGAAAACAATAAACAAAAGCAAACATGAAACAAGAAACATGTTATAAATTTTAGATGCACCCCCAAATTTTGATATATTTCAATTTTCACTGTGTTCCAAATACATTCTATTTTCCTTGTGCTTTTGTTCATGAGCTATTTAGAAGTATCTTGCTTAATTTCTACATATTTGGAGATTTTTCCAGATATCTTTTTGTTATCAAATTTTGGCTCTATTTGATTGGGACCAGATAAACTCCTCTTTATGATTTCTATAATTTAACTTATTTGAGACTTGTTTTATGGCCCAAACTAAAGTCTCTCATGGTAACTATCTCATCTGTACTTGAAACAAGCATTTATTTTTCTGTTTTGGGGTTGCAATTAGGTTAAGTTGATTCATATTGTTGTTCAAATCTTCTGTATACTTACTGATTTTTTTTCCCTTCTTGTTTCATCAATCATGCAAGGAGGGATATTATATAGTATACTTATTTGTCTATATCATTTCAATTCTTAAGATTTTTTCATATATTTTAAGTATCTGCTATTTGATGGATGTACATCATTTGGGATTCTTATGTTTTCTTTTCATCATTGTGATGTTTATCATTGTTTATCCTTGGAATATTACGTATTCTGGAGTTTGCTTTGTCTCCAGTTAATATAGCCACACCAACTTCTTTTTATGAGTGCTTGAATCACATATTTTTTCATTCTTCTACTTTTAAGCTGTTTTTAAAATTAAAGTGCATTTTTGTATTTAACATTAAGAAGGAGAAACTTTAGATGAGTAAAGAATTTGACTTAACAGAAGGTGATGGAGGAGGGGAGACACCCTAATGCACATGATGTACTTTCACAATCATATCAAAGTCAATCACTAAACTGAACTTGAGAAGGAGGGAGGAGGAGGGAGTGGGGTGGGAATTGAGGAAGGGTTAAATGAGAAATGTGTGCATGTATGCCTTTTTCAGCTTGTACCTAACAAAGATGTATGATTACAATGCACCAATAAAAAAAATTAAAAAGAAATGAGTATTGATTTTTTTGGTTCACTTGCCAAAATGGTCTTGCTTAAATCTAGTGTACTGCTCTTTGTTTTCTACTTGTCTTATTGTTATTTATTCCCTTTGACCTCTTGCCCTGGTCTTTGATAGATTAACTGTATATTTTCTGTGATCTCATATTATCTCTACTATTGGTTTATTAGTTATAACTTCTTGTTTAATTTGTAGTGTTTTCTCTAGGATTTGTAATATGCAACTTTGACTTATTGAAATCTTCCTTCTTTCAAATAATATGCTACTTCACGTAGAAAAGCTAACAGCAGTATAATTCTCTACTTCTCTTCCTGTATTCTTTGTGCTATTGTTATCACATACTTTACATCTCTCTATATGCTTTATATGCTCACTAGATTTGCTTTAAATAACTATCTTTTAAAGAGTTTAAAAATGAGGGAGGAAAGGCCTTTTTTTGTATCCATGTTTTGTTGTTGTTGTTTGCCATTCTAGTTGCATTGTCTGTTTTTGTTTTTTATTTGTCTTGTTTTCTTTTTATTTTTGCATTTGCTTTACAGTTATTAAAAAGCTTAGTCATGCTGCCATCTTGTCTTCGTTCTCTAGGCTTTTTTTAAAACCTACTTGTATGTGCAGCCTTTGTATCTTAGGGACGATGGGTTATATGACATATTTGTTGTTTGAAGCAATATTTCCTTTTGCTTTTTCCTCCCATATTCTCATGCTTAAAAAATGTGCCTGCATGATCTGGCACAAATGACTACTCTAAAGTTAATTCATAAAATGAGAATTTGAAGGACAGTCTTCATTGCCAAAGCTATTACAGGAATACCACAAACATTGCTTGGTGTTCAGCCTTTATAGATAACAGTCTTGCTTGGAAGTGTCAGTTACCTGCATTGACTTTTATCTACTATAACACATCAATTCCTCATTTATCCAGAAGTAATTACTCTGACAGCCTCATCTATTTGGAACACCAGAAGAAATAATAATGTGAAACAAATGGCTTCTGAACAGCTGCACTAGATACATTAAGGCCATTAAAAATAAATCTCATATATGTCACTAAAAGGAGAACCCCTGACTCAGAACCTGTTTCCTTCCATTAAAAATATAATTTTAACTAGCTTGGATAATTGACTTCTTTGCCTTTAGCAGAAGAAAGGGGGAGGGGGAGGAGAAAGAGGTGCACACATTATATAGAGTCAGAGCTAAAAACCAACACTTGCATATTCTGCTTTAGGGCAGTTAACAGCATTGTCCTTTCACTCATCTTTGTGTCCTCTTCTCAGTTCCCCACACTACATTCAGTAAACCAGTAAACAAATAAATAAGAGTAAGAGGCTGGGGGCATGTAGAAGGCTCATGCAAACAGAATTCAAATAGGAGAGCAGCCAGAGGAGAGAGTTCGTCATTCTACCGTGCCATGAGGACTTTTCTGTTTAGGTAAAAAGGGAGCCAGCATGGAGCAGCAGCTCATGTTGATGCCAGTGACATGGCATTCAGAAAAGGCCGCATTTTAAGACCCATGTGAGTACTTATTCCCTTAAAAATAATTTCTATTAGAACTATAACTATTCTCTCACCCCGTCTCCATTTCTATTTCTATCTCGGGCTCTTTAGCAGTTTCAGCTTTTCCATTTTAACAAATTCCTTTATGCATCAAATGACTCATTCCTCGATGCGCTAACATGATCTTTTCTCTACATAGAATAGATAGGTGAGAAGTAATTCTTTCTTTAATCAATTCATGGAGAAAAATAATGTTCATAGATGCTCAAGCCTTAAATCTGAAAAGTGCCATTTGACTTTAGTCATGTGTAGACTCTGAATAGGTAGACATTTCTGCTCACATTCTGATGATGTGTTTATCCAAATTGCCCTTGATATGCTACTTGCATCAACATTTTTAAACTGGGAGGTGCTAATGATGGTAACAATGGCGGCTAGCAGGCCCAGAGTAGTAACATGTCTGAATGTGCACACATATACACCAGGAACTTTGCAAAGAGCTGTTAGGTATTTATTATTTAATTCTCACCACACTTGATGAGGAAGGAGCTACTATTGTCCACTCTTACACATGGAGGAGCCAAAGTCTGGAGAGGTGTGTTTACAAACACAGTAAACGGCAGAGCTGGGATTTGTGTCTTAGGAGTCTGACTCCAAATCTGTGCTCACAACATTTATACTGTGTGCTTCCTTTTTCTCTCTGCCATTTTCGGGAGTTATGTAGTCAAAAATAACACTTATAGTTAATAAAATATTGCTTTGCTGTCATTAAGTCATGATGGTAGATATCAATTAAATAAATTAACCCTTAGTTGGAAGACAGAGAGGAGGAATATACATAGACGCATACATACATACACATATACATAAATACAAATATGCATTGTTCATTAACTTGATTGTGTCTGGTATTCTTTTTCCTCTCTCTCCCTTGAACTTGTGTGATATATGTAGCTAAATTAGATCATCCTAGAAACATGATCTTCCATCTCACCTCACCCCAATTTTCTGTCCTGAATTATTTGAATAATGTCATTATTTCTCTATTTTACTTTTCTTTGGAGCTCCTTGAACATGGAGTCATTTCTTCTCTTCACTTAGTTGAATTTCTTCATATCAAAATATCTTTCTATGGCTATAGGCCATATTCTGGAAACACAACTTTGAAAACATTTTCCCTCCAGGGGCCTCCAAAAATAAAGACCAGCCATCCTGATTGGCATGGCTGTGTGTCTGCACCATGAACTGACAGGAAGATACCAAGTTTAATTAACTTGGCATCCAGATATGGAATAAAACACACTCCTGATTTTCTTCCCCTAAACAAAGTAAACCAATATGAATCCTCGCCAGAGGGTGAGGGACACAGGGATGCTTTGTATATGACTTTAATAAAAAAACATGTTTGTCTTTTAAAGTCTTCTGTGAGCGAGGTGGGAATCAGGGAGTTGAGGAAGAGCAAAAGATGGCTGCATTGGGGAATAATGAAAAATGAGGAGCTTACGAGTGAGAGGGGCTGATAAGATAAAATGCATTTAGGCTGTCTATCAGATGTCAGAAGCTACAGCCTGTTCTTCCAAAATTGCCTTTTCATGTTGCATTTCTCGAAGGTGAGCTCAGAGTGCAACCTTTAAAGTACTCTTTTGAGAAAGAGAAAAACAAGAGTAAATACAGTAGTCGCAGCAGATGCCCATGATTTCTTTCCATTCATGGTTTATCAAGATTATTGACATGGACTTCTTAGACAAACAATTTTTCTATTGTATTAGTTATCTCTGCTCTTTCCCTTTCCTGCTTCTTGCTAGCCTGGCCCTCTCTAATGGATACTGCATAGTTTGAGTATGATTAAGAATGCTGATATCCACTCTCCAACTCTTGCCCTGACCTTAGTAGTGATATCTGTGAAAACCATTTTCTTTCTCTTTTCTCTGAAGAAACTGTAGTCATTTCTTGAGCTTATTAATTTTCCCCTTCATGCATGGGAAGGACATTTTTACGGCACAATCATGACTCTGAGTGAGGGATGGAATATAAAGTTAGAACTTTGTTCTCTGAGCACTTAATTAGAGGGGTGAGCAATTTGAAGTGATTTCTGCTCTGGACTTTTCACATTGACCGCTTTCCCTACTCAGTCCCATTGTCTAATGCCTCTGGGTGGCTTAACCCGTTTAGTAATGGCAGCACCCAGATTGCGGTAATGGTCATGGTCTGGTTTTGATAGTCTGCTTTATAGTTTTTCCCTGACTCAAATAGCCTGAATACAGGTACTAGCAGAGGAAGCTAAATGCTCTTATATTATGTCTAGAAACATTTGGGATCTATATCCTCGTGAACTCCAGCTCTGCACTCTCTCATCTCCTGATGTTTCCCTGTGGTCTTAGCTCTGCCTAAAAGGGCCCTTAAAACCTGAGATTCCCCTTTGCTTACTGATAGTAAGAGAGGGTGCCCTTGATAGAAAAGTACTAGCCTTTTGCAAGCAGTGTACTTAGGGAAATTGTGGACCCTCTGTTCTAATTTTATTCTGGGATCAGGTTGGCAGGCAGATCTATTCCTTCCCCTGCCTGTGACTTGACATCAAATCCTCGACCAGAAGGACCTCAGCTCCCAGCGGAAACAGGGGATCTGTGATGAATGAACCTTCTACTGCTCATAAGAATGTGCTTGATACAGGGTTTCTCTCTTATTTTCTAAAGCCCGTCTGCATTTTTTAGTCCACTTCTCTCAGCGAAACCAGGCAAAGGGAATGATGATTAAGTCTCAGAAGAGTCATGAAATGGCCTGAAGCTACAGAGGGAAAAAGTTTAGGGTGGACATTTTGAAGGATGAAGAGGAAGAGCAATTAGGCAGTGGAATAGAAGTCCCATCACTGCAGAGAGCCAAGAAAAGGTTAGATAAGATATTAACATTAATGAGGTAGAGCAAAGCCCTGGAGAATAAAGGGGGCTTGACTAAAAGAAGGAGGGTGGGAGGGAATAGTATCAGCCAGCTGACAATAAACACTTACTTTCCTGCTTTCCACATTAGGATTTTTATAGGACAATTTTTTGGGGGGAGAGACAGCAAGGCATCTAGATTGCAACACAGGCAACTGGGATATTTGATTATATTATAAAGATGATGCTTTACTTACACAACCAATATATATTTTAGCTCCTACTACATGCCAGGCAAGGAGGCTTCAAAAACATACTATCTCATGGGGAAAGAGGCTAAACAATCAGGGTTGTGGGCTCGTGGCCCTCTGTGGGAGAGAGATTAGGAAGACTGGCTGATGAATGATCTCAGAAGAACACAGTGCTTGGGAAGAGGCTTCTCCTTTCCATTGGGAAGTGCTGTGCACAAACACAACTGCTTAATGGTCTGGGGTAGCAGCTGCATTGCCTTTTCCCCAATGTTGCCAGGTGTTGCAGCTGGCACTCTCAGGCAACTCTCTGCAGAGCTGGTACTCTCTACCTCTAGCTGCCTGGCACTAGTGTCCTGTGTTCTCCCCCTGATAGGGCGGCACTATGAGAAGGTAGAGTAGCAAGAGGGCAATTTCCCTGCAGGCTCTCTGAGGTATGATGAGGTAATGCAGGACAATACACTTCTTTTAGACAAGTTGGACTTGCTAGCTTCTCCATCAAAGTCCATCCCCTATAACTCTTTATTTTTGTGGTACTGGGGATTGAACTCAGGGGCATTCTACCTCCGAGCTACACCCCCAGCCCTATTTTTTTTTATTCTTTATTTTGAAACCGAGTCTCACTAAGTTGCGGTGTGCCTCACTAGGTAGCTGAGGCTGGCTGTGAACCCGGATCCTCCGGTCTCAGCCTCCCGAATGCTGGGATTACAAGCGTGCGCCACCACGCCTGGCTCCCTATAACTCTTGATACCTGATTTGGCCGTTGTCTTCTCTCTCGTTTGCTATAGCTCCACAAATGCTTAGTCAAAGCTGGCCAATGGATATGTTTATCAATGGGTGTTTTAGAAGGAAGGGAATTGAATGCTTTCGCACTAGTCATATGGTGCTGTGGTTTCAGACCCACACATTTGTGCTACTTCTGGCCCCTAGTGCTAGAATTTGCCTTGCTTGCAAATGTAGGAATGATGTATTGTGGGGAGTGGTATAGGGTGTACAGGGGACCTTGGCAGCATCTTCTAGAGGAAATGACATTGAAGCTGAGACACAAAGGATAAACAGGAATGAACTAGGTCAAGAGATGGAGATGCGGGTGGTTATGAGGTGGTTCAGGTAGAGAGGACCAGGATAGAGATCCCAAAAAGAGGGCTTGATGTCTACTAGGAGAATCTAGAATGTTTTGTGTGATGAACTCAAAGGACTCACAGCATTTGAAGACTTTCTTGGGGTGATGAGAAATTGTTCCAAAATCTTTCACATTCTTTTCCTCACTTCCCACTGTGGTCAACATTTGAGGAACTCTCACATGAAGTTAGAGGAATAATCAGTGAATAGTCTGGGAATAAAACAAAATCAATGGAGAAAGAACCTTCACTATGCCTTCATTTTCTCTGAAGGCCAATTCTTTCTACAATAGAAATTCATTTAATAACTGCTAAATAACTTGAAAAAAATCTGTGAACTGCTGTGTAATTCCCCTTTTCTTTATATATTTTTCATTGTTCTATGATTCCTCTCTGTTTTCCTTCTTTTTTTTTCTTAGAACAACTTAGGTATAAAAATTAACAAAATAGTTCATTGCATTTAATTTTGTCTTCAGTGGTTCAAAAACCTGAGGAAGAGTAAGTCCCTAGGGTAACCCTCATACAAATCTTGGGAAAATAAGACCTAAAGAAAAAATATGAACTAAAAAGCAAGAGGCTTAATTCTTATATAAAAAAATAAGAGATTTATCTTCCTTTTTGTCAGAATATTCACCTTAGAAAATATGTGAATCTAGGTATTTTCTCTGCTGTTTTGAAATGTATCTGTTTAGAAACCAAGCCTTGTGCCAGCATTATGACCCGGGAATGTCTTTCTCAGTGACCTGGGAACCATCACTGTAGTAAGTAAATATCAAGGGAGATTATAATTCCCATCTTCCTGTTTTTCTGAGATGACGGGAGACTGACTTTAGTAACTTGCTCCAAGTGAAACTATCTCCTGTCTTAAAGAGTCTCCTATCCCAAATAACTAACAGATGTTCCCTCCAAATATTAGGTAAAGTTAAGATAAACTACACATGTGACCAATGATATTGCCCAGTCTTCTTACTTGAGAACTAGCTATTGCTTATCTTGAAAACATGATAATAAGTTGTACTGGGTTTCTTGATGTCTTTGCAATTTCTTAGTGGCTTGCCTGTGATGTGCATCACATTCCAGTTTAAAGTTTATTCGGTAACAGAACTGTTCTCTTTCTTAACTACCTTTGCAAAGATGCTTTCTGAGCTGGGAGTCATGGTTTGTTATATTTTCCCAACAGTCCTTAAGTAGAGAAAATTTTGTTTGTCTTTTCCCAAAGCCTTTTAGGAGAACCTAGCACTACGAGAAACGGAAACTGCCACTCTGCACTTCTCAGTAGTTGTGCCTGATATGAGTTCCATTTGGCAGATGGAATGGCAGCCCTTTCAAATTTCCCCAGGTGTACCAAGCACTGTTTGCTTTTTGAAGTTCTCGGTGAGGCTTTCATTTTAAATTCATAAAAGTTATCAGCCAGCTTCCAACAATTGTTTAATAAAAAGCAATTAGCCAGCCAAAAATATAATGGCTTTTATGTCAAAATATGCTGGAGACAGCTGCTAAGCGGGCTACTGGCAGCCCCCAGGCCATATGCTGTGAGTCCCAGGCATATGCACAGCCAGGCACAACAGCACAGAGCATATTGGGAGTAATAAACCCTACCCCCATTCTATTCCCTCTACCCTTACCCAATCTCCCACCACTCCAGAGAAACTGACAGCAGGGGATTCTCTGGAGTAAATTGTCACAGTGAAGATTCACAAAACTCATTTATTAGGCAAGGATCTAATCTGGCAATAGATGTAGTAAGCTTGAGTTCCCTAGCCTGGTTTGGATAAAATCCATGAAAACCTTATTGCATTGCAGAAAAATGATTAAAAATAAAAGTCTCCACAAAACAACTAACTCAACAGTACTCATCAAGAAAATCGAACTCAGATTATAGGCCTTTCTTTCACCTATCTGTTTGTTTTCTCCAATCCAATATTTGCATGGAAAAAGTTTCTAGCACCTCCTTGCAAAGATAGTTTTATTCTCTGCAGCATTCTTTGACACTGTTGTTTATTGCTCTCTGCCTTCCTCCTCAGGAGATATGCTGGTGATTGAGATATTGGCAATGGCCCCATGTGTCTTTTGTTGTCATTAAAAATACAAATTTAGATACATGCTTATTTTAATCATAGGGGGTGCAGAAAAAGGAAACTCTTGAAATATTTTTGCCACAAGAAAGACCATGTTTTTCATGAAGAGAATGTTTATTTTGAGAACAAAATGCAGGCAAGTCATTTTTTGTTTATAGAGAGCTTTTCCATCCCAAAGGATCCTATGGTGTATAAATGTTCTAAAGCTGTTTTTAGAGCATTCATGTGGCCTATCTCCTCAAGGACAGGTGCTGGAGACTCTGTCATCATGCTTTCTGGCCATTTTGGAGTGCCAGCAAAACCTTATTCTGTAGCTAAGAAAATGTGCAATGTTTCTGAGATAATACGAATTTTGCCCCTAAAACAGACTGGATAGCAACATAATGTATACAGTAGTGTTGCAGAACAGAATAGCCCTTGGAAAAGGGACAGCATATCTTTAGGAATCCCCAAGAGGTTTCTAAATAAATTTCAAACTCTTTTCTTTTTGCCCCCCCCCAAAAAAAATCAGCAAATTTGCAATGAGGGGATGTGTTGGGGCCCTCCAAGAACACTCCAAGTTTTGAGGATTTGCTGGGAGGACTCAGCTTATAGTGATACTCATGACAATTTATTACAGAGAAAGCATCCTAAGAAAAATCAGCAAAGGGAAACAGCACATGGGGTGAGGTCTGGGGGAAATCAGGCAGAAGTCTTTCCCAGGGAAGCTTCACAGTTTGTTACTAATTTCCCCAGCAAAGAGTCATGACAACACATGTGAAATATCCAGCTGGGAAGCTTGTTAGAGACTCAGTGTTTAAGGCATTTATTGAAGACTGGTCATGAAGGCACCCTCTGCCTGGCTAGCACAAAATTCCAGACTCTGGAAGAAACATAGGTATTCAGCATAAAACTTACTATTAGCACAAATAGTTTAGGCACAGTGAAACATTCTTCTGGAAGTGATGGGGACTTTCCCCAAATCCAAGTTCCCAGATGGCAATCAAGGGGCAGCCATGTAAGCAAGTCTCTCTAATGATAGCAGTCTCACACACATACTATTAATTATATTAACTCTTCTGTACAGGTAGCTTAATGAGCTGACCTTTTAGCTTTTTTTTTTCCTCCCATTTAATTTCCCTGCAGAGGGGTTGGAGGCACTTTGTTGGTGCTCCACCGAAGGGGGTGGAAGTAGTGTAGACAGATTTATGAGAATTCAAAGTCTTGGCATAGGCCTTTGATGTAGGTCCAGTATAGTGAAGACTCTGAGAGGCAGCATGGTAAAGCTAATAAAGCAGGAGCATGCCTGGGTCCAAATCCTGCTTGATATTTCTATAGGATTTTAAAAATGTCAAACCTTTTATACTTATGTTCTTGTGAATAATTCACCAATTGGTTAATGTGTATGGACAAGCAAGAGTTGAATAATTATGGAAGGAAATAGATGCATTAGTTAGTGTTTTGTCGCTGTGACCAAAATACCTGATAAGAACAATTTAGAGGAGGAACAATTTAATTTGGCTCATAGTTTCAAAGGATTTAGTCCGTGGTCATTTAGTTTCATTGCTCTGGGCCTAAAGAGAGGCAGAACATTATGGTGGAAGTGTGTGGCAGAAGGAAACTGCTCACTCAGCACATGACACCTGAGAAGCAGAAAGAGTAAAGAGAGAGAGGAGGAGGAGGAGGAGGAGGAGGAGGAGGAGGAGGAGGAGGAGAGAGAAGAATGAGGATGAGAAGAAGAAGAAAAAGAAGACGAAGACGAAGACGAAGAAGAAGAAGAAGGAGGAGGAGGAGGAGGAGGAGGAGTAGGAGTAGGAGGAGGAGGAGGAGGAGGAGGAGGAGAAGCCAGTGGCTGGGGAGAATGCCTGCAGTGTCCTACTTACTCCAATTAGGTCCCACTTCCCAGTAATCCATTCATTCATCAATGGATTAGTCTAGTGATGAAATCAGAGCCTCACCAATATGCAATCAATTACCAAAATCCCCACCACTGAACACATGAGACTTTGCGGGATATTCAGGATCTAAAACACAACAGTGTAGATAACATAGATTTCAGGAGATATGCCATTTGGTAGATAGATGGGCATGTACATTAGTAGGTAAGTCAAAACTATGTTCCTGGATGTAGAATCCAATACTCCAACTTTGGTGTTGATATTATCAGTATACATTTTTATGTATAGGTCTGCACACAATGTGTACATGAATGAGTAGGTTTAGGAGAACTCAAGGATGTCAGCTGTGCAGTCTGCACTCTCTAAATCCTTATAGTGATCTGATGGAGCAACGGAGATTCTAAATGAGGCAGTGAATGGAGCCATGAAACTCCAGATACTTTCACTCTAGAATTACAAAGGATAGAACAAAGTGAGCTGTGCATACCAGCTTCTCATAACTCACCATTAATGTATCACCTGTGCATTTACTCTTGTTAGACTTGCTTTCAAAATCTTTGTTATATTTTCAGATTGTGTCATCTCCTGAGTCAACATATCATAAACAAACTAGTCTTCCTAGGGAAGGAGAATCTCAGTTTGTTCATTCTGATGTGTTCTCCCAAAGTGTAGTGATTTTGAGTTACCACCTCCTTCTTTCTAGACATAGGGAACTTTATCTTCCTTGTTTATCTTCAGATGTAAAGTCATTAACTCTTTTAGCCTTTCTTAGTCTTTATTGAAGTCCACAGTTTTTCATGAAGCATTAAAACCAGAAGAGCCAACATATTTTTTATGGCTTGGCATGATGGTAATTTCATGGGAGGGGATCCTTACACTTAACCTTTGCTTGTAGAACAGCCAGACTTATCTCTCATCCTGGCCTGTTGTACTGTTCTCAGGTCTCTGCTTCAGTCTATCACATCATATTCAAACATACAGAAATACACATCTATGTATATTTGTGTATTAATTGTATATAAGGCTTCTGACTGGTATTCTAAGATAATCTTCCAATCATCTTAGAAAAGAGTTCAGAACACAGTGGTTGAAGACATGAATTTGTTAGCCTTAATGCCTGTTTCTAATCCTAGCTCATGCACATGGTATCTGTGAGACAGTGGCAATTTCATCTCTCTCTTCTAAATTTCCTTATGTGGAAAATGAGAAACAAAATATTACTTGTTTCAGGATTAAATATGAATACTTTCAACATTCTTAAAGTGTCTGACACTATATTATATTTGATATATACAGAAATCAGAATAGAGTCTTATTCTACATTACAATATCTGTTAGGTTACTTTCTTGGATTGTAAATAATTGCCTTGAGTTGTGTCTTCCTTGATAAATCCTACACTAATTGGAAAAGATTAACTCTTATAGAAACCCAATCTTGCTGATTCACCTGTTAGTCAATAGCCTGGTTTCCTATGGCAGAAATCTGGTGTTTGCTAAATCAGAACAGAAATGTGAACTTCTGCTGAAAGATGAAGTCATTATCTTATGATTAAAATGAGAGCGAATAACATCAGTTACTTTTTTTCTCATTAAGATTGTTGTTACAAATCTCTTATCCTGACAAATTCTATAATATCTCTTTCTCTTTTCTAGTCATGCTGACATTTTGAACTCATTCTTCCTGCCAAATAAGAGAATTGGGGCAGACATATGAATTTGAGTGGGTGCCTTTATCAGTCCTTCTCTAGGAAAAAAATAAATGCTGGTATGTAGTCCAATGAAGAGTCTCACATACCAACAACCAAACAAATAAATAGGCTTCATGGAGACGTTCTCTTGAAATGAGAAAACAAAAAGTGCCCAGCACACAGGAGATAATAAGAAAATGCTAATTTCTCTTTCTTATTTTGCCTGGCTGTTAGAAGCAATTTCTACCCACTCAATGTTTCTATTGACCTTTCTTTCCTTTAGTTAGGAAAACACAAGGACTTTTTTTTTTTAAGTCTCTCACCATAAACTGTGTGATGTTTAACTTCTTCAGAGGTGTGAAGAAGTCCTGCTGCTGGAAGTAGAGCAAGATTTTTTTTTTTAATTGGGTGGAAGCCTAGAAAAGTTAGCAAGCCAAGGTGAAGACGATTCTTGACAAATGATAGCGTGAGGGCATGTATGTGTGACTGTCAGTGTGAATGTGTGTGTCCAGGTTTCTGGAACCATTTTAGCAAGGAGAAATAAGGACTAACAGAGAGGAATTAATTCAAAGTGATAGATTGCAAAATGGTTTGACCCACTCCACAAGACTCTAAGTGTGACCTTTCTGCTTTGTATTCTGTGTGGACTGGAGCTAGCCATCTTCAAATTACCTGTCTTAAAAATTGCAAGACCAAATTAAAATAACGTTTTGTGAGCTGAGCCGACTATGGCACTTCCTCTGCCCTAACCAGCAACCAAGACTTATTACTTGAATCTTGCAGAAATTTAAGCACTTAGGATGAGAATAGCAACTCCTTTCTATTGAAGTTTAGTGCCCTTGGGGCTGTCCCTAAGAGGAAAGATGTGTGATTGAAGAGGCTCCCTATTAAAAAAATGTTCCTTCTATTTCTGTGAATTACATGCTCAGTTTTAAATGGAAATATGAAAAATAAAAAGAGCTTTAATACAAACTTGCAAAATAAAAACTACTTGCTCCTAAGAGATTGTGGAAAGTAATGAGATGTGTAAAAGTAGAACCCTGAAGACAACTCAGTAAAAAGCAGACATTTTGCTTCCTTTTCCATCCCTTCAAGAGAAAGCCTATTTGATACAGAAGAGCTGCAAACTAGACTCTGCTATGGACACACATGAGTGGCTTCTCCTACCTAATGAAGAAAAAGTCTCTATTGATCCCAATTCAAGTCTGCCCAGCTCAGAAAAAAACATGGGTGGAGAGGGTGCAGTACCTGTAGCCACAGTGAGGCCTCCAGTTGACTTGTTATATGACCCTTGCTGGCTTCCCTGGGAAGAGGAAAAACATTTTTTTTAATGGCTCAGATTGTCTTCACTACTTACCAGCAGGAATTTCTGACAACTTTGTTCTCTCCGGTTTTAGGGATTTAAAGAGAAGCAAAATATCACACATTTCTAACAGGGGCAGGAAGAAGCCAAAGTCTACCTCATTAGTGAATGGAAAACAGTGTCCCCTTTGGGCTAGATCAAGAGGTCAATGTATATATGACTGAAAGACCTTATTTATTAACCAAATACCCATTACACGGGTCAAGTCCAAGGCCAGCCTGATGGGTAGGCAACTCCCCATATGGTTTCATTTCAGGGACTGAAATACCACTCCCTTGATTCTCCAAATGCCAAATATGGCTCCTATGTGCCCACTGATGCCTGAAATGTATTTTATAGGAAAAATGTCTTTCATGGAGCAGTCAGTAATAAGGTTCAGAGCAAAAGCACCTTAGGTGTGACTTAAGAACACACTGAGGTGTGAATGACTGGACTGGACTCTCTTGAGAGTGCATTTAATGGTTAGGGAAGAAAGAGACCCTGTCTTGTATGGGAAGAGAGAGATAAACAGGGGGAAGGGGCAGGAAGAGAAGACTGGGGAGTGGGCAAGACACCCTGGCTCATTTGTTGTTGTTCACTTTTAATGTGAGTAGGAGGCACTTAGCATGGTGTCTGGCACATAGCAAGCTCTCAATAAATGTTTATTATTCTTATTTGTAATGTTGGCAGGTTTAGCTCATGCCATTTTGGAGAAACCTACGGAATCCTTGCTTTGAAGCAGTAATGCCTCATGCATGAAATCAAGGGTCTTCTAAATTATTATTGCTCCATTTTCTCTATCCTCTCCCCATCCTAACATTTTTTTTCTTTGTATTACTCATAAGTCCTTTGTTTAAGAGAGGAACCTGGGCTTTATAGTGTGAAGAAGGGGGTTGCAGTTAGAAGCATAGCTAAACCAAATCTTGATATTTTGACAATATCCATATGTCTGTATCACATTTATGGATCTCATCTTTCTCCATTATCATTAGAGCATCCTTGAATGATGCCTTTCTAGTTATGGGGCCCCATCACCATAATCACCCACCCAAATGGCTCATCTCCAGGCACACCACCTCCATGCAGGATTTCCTGAGCAACCACATCAAGTTCTTAATTTAAACTACTCAAATGGCAGCAATTGGCATTACCTCTCATTCAACATTCATATGTATTTTTCCTTATAAACAATTTTTCTTGTATTTTCATTTAATCTTATTATTAGCATACATGGGTATTCATTGTTTAATGTATGTGGCTGTTTAGATCTCTTGACTGGACTTCTTGTTAAAAGTCATGGGGTAGTCAGCCCCTGAGGTAATCTGAGTGGTCCCTACATTCTGATGTTTGTGTTCTTGTATAATCCCTTCCTTCTAACTATATGATGGACCTAGTCACTTGCTTTTAACCAGTGCAAAAAGGCAGAAATATCAGGATGTCATTATTTACCTTAGGCAACAAAACGTCCATGATTCTCATCCTGCTATCAGTCTCCAGATTACTCTTATTTGCTCCATGCGATGGAAGCTAGATGCCATGCTGAGAGCTACCATGTCACAAAAAAACTAAGGACAGCCTCTTGTCAAGAGCCAGCAATAACTTGTAACAGTGTATACAAGGAACTGAATCTTGCCAATAATAGCTCAAATGAGTTTATAGGCACATTCTCCACCAGTTAAACCTTCAAATGAGAATACAGCCTTCATGGAAACCTTCAGTGCAGCCTTGTCAGAGACCTCGGAGCAGGAGCACCCTGACAGGCCAAGTTTGGATTTTTTTTTTTTTTTTTCGGTACTGGGGATTGAACTCAGGGGCATTCTACCTTCGAGCTATACACCCAGCCCTATTTTGTATTCTTTATTTTGAAACCGGGTCTCGCTAAGTTTCCGAGTGCCTCACTAGGTAGCTGAGGCTGGCCTCGAACCGGGATCCTCCGGTCTCAGCCTCCCAAATGCTGGGATTACAAGCGTGCGCCACCACGCCTGGCCAAGTTTGGATTTTTGATACACATCAATTATGAGATTATAAATGTTTGTTGTTAGCCGGGCGTGGTGGTGCATGCTTGTAATCCCAGCATTTGGGAGGCTGAGACCGGAGGATCCCAGTTCGAGGCCA